>AWOL01S0015422.1:0-25954 GCA_000715115.1 Nicotiana otophora | reverse complement strand
CCCCCCCCCCCCACTCATGAATGAACATGTGAGTTATAATTTTTAAGGAAAGTTTTTCGATGAAAACACATACCGCGCGAGAAATCCGCAAGAGGAACACCATTATTCCATGGCAAATCATAATTGCAAAACTCTACAATAGCAATTCTATCACTCTACGCATGTCTAGTCTAAAGTTAAAATGTGAAATAAAAGAATAAAACGAGCAAGGATAATCCCTATAGTACAAGTACATCATGATGTAAACCTAAGTCTACCCGAACCATAACATGAATCTAACCACGTACAGAATCTAGTCAACTCGTGCGTGCGTAGTCCCCGCAACAAGTTACACACATCAAATACATCACCTAAGGGTAGTTTCCCCCTCGCAGAGTTAGACATGAGACTTACCTCGCCTCAAAGCTTACTTTCCGGTCCACAATTGTGCTTTAAACCCTCAACTCGATGCTAAACGATCGGAAACAAGTCAAATGACATTTAAAATAGTCAATACATGTTTAAGAGTTCATTTCCTAACTATTAAAGTTATTTTCCAACCCAAATTGAGGAATTCCAAAATTCATCACGAGCCCACGTGCCCGGATTTCGAAAATGTTTGATGAAAAGTGTTACCCATAATCTCATGAAGTCAAATATATGATTTTCACCAAATGCCATAACAATTTTCATGGTCAACTCCCATTTTTATCCAAAACCAAGGTTTTTCATCTAAACCCTTGATTTCACCAATTTTTACATGTTAATCTACCCCTAATCTATGTAGTTTACTCATGTTGTCTAGCAATTACTTACCTCAAAGTGCTAGGTGAAAACCCTCTTCCAAAAGCTCTAATAATCGCCCAAGAGATGAAAGAAAATGAGCTAAATGGTCTAAGTCCCACATTTAATAAAGTGGTGCACATGTCTCAGATGTCGCATTTTCGACATATGTTTTGCAAATGTGATAAAACATCGCAAATGCAAACTGGGCTCCCACTGCCAAGGTCGCAAATGCGACCAAGGACTCGCAAATGCGAACCCTGTCAAGTTGCAAATACGATTGATTTCTCGCAAATGCGAGCTATGCCTAGATCATGGTTCTTCGCAAATGCGAAGCCTTTCTCGAAAATGCGAGGTTTGCAAGTGCGAACAAATTCTCACATTTGCGAGACCTGCAACATCTGCCAAGAAACACCAGAAAAACTAAAGTTTTTCTCATCATCCCGAACGTCCGAATCTCACCCGAGCCCTCGGGGCTCCATACCAAATACCCACACAAGTCTAACAACATCATACAAACTCGCTCGAGCGATCGAAACACTGAAATAACATCAGAACCCACGAATCGGATGCCAAAATGCATGGATTAACTCATGAACTCAAAAACTTCTAAATATACTCCTACGCCTTCGATTCCTATCAAATCAACTTGCAATGATGCCAAATTTTGCGTGCAAGTCTTAAATGATATTACGGACCTATTCCAACTTCCGGAACCGGAATCCGAACCCGATATCAAAAATTCCACCCTCGGTCAAAGTTTCCAAATACTTCAAATTTCCATATTTCGCCAAATGACCCCGATACGACCTGCAGACCTCCAAATCTACTTCCGGACGCGCCCCTAAGTCTTGAATCATCATACAGAGCTATTCCCACGCTCAGAATCCCAAACGGACATCGATAACATTGAAATGCACTTCAACCCATATTTATGAAATCCTTCCAAAATGCCAACTTTCCATAATAGGCGCTGAAACGCTTCTGGATCATCCAAAACCCGATCCGGACATACGTTCAAGTCCAAAATCTTCATACGAATTTGTTGGAAACTTCAAATCCCGATTCCCAAGTCGTTTACTCAAAAATCACACCTTAGTAAATTCTTCGAACTTAAAGCTTCCGAAATGAGAATTGTCTTTCCAAATAAACTCTGAACTTTCCGAAATACAATTTCGACCACGCGTACAAGTTGAAATATCTGAAGTGAAGCTTCTTAAGGCCTCAAACTGCCGAACGACACGCCAGAGCTCAAAACGACCTGTTGGGTCGTTACAACAGGAGCGGAGGAAGCCGCAGAAACGAGAGTGTGGTCGCTTCTGTGCCACAATAGAAGTGGGTTAGTGGCCACAGAAGTGAGAACGTTGGGTAGATTATTTAAAAATAAGGTTTCGCAATTTTTCTTCATTTTAAACATTTCAAGCTCGGGTTTGGGTGATTCCTGAGAGGATGTTTGAGGGGTTTCTTGAGGTAAGTCCATTGTTCTCATTTTGTATCAATAATCGTATTTTTTCATTGAATTTCCCACCTAGTTTATGTGTATTTAAGGTGGAGTTTGGGAGTTTGGGGCTAGGGATTTGGAGAGTTTGATTTGGTGATTTGAGTGACGATTTGGAGTCGAATTTTGGTAATTTTGGTATGGTTGGACTCATGGTTGAATGAGCTTTCGAGTTTTGTGACTTTTATGAAATTGCGAGACGTTGGTCCGGGGGTCGATTTTTGACTTTCGATTAATAACTTAGTATTTTTCTTCTGGAATTGATTCCTTTAGCCCGTGTTGATTATTGTGAATTGTTTATGGCTAGATTCGAGGCATTCAGAGACCGTTTCACGAGGCAAGGGTGTGTTGGAGTAGAGATTTGCTCAGATTGAGGTAAGTAACAGTTCTAAATTTGGTTATGAGGGTATAAAACCCCGTATTATGTGTCATGTGTTTGGTTTTGAGGTGAAGCATATGCTAGGTAAAGGGCATGTGGGCGTGCACCGTAGGAATTGTGACTTGGTCAATTCCACGGAATAGTGTAGTTGAATAATCTGTTGTTATCCGTACATTCTCTACGTATTAGAGAAATTGAACTTCAAATCATGTTAGAAATCATGTTTAGACCATGTGTTGACACTGTAAGGACCCACAAAGGTCGTGTACATGTTGAATTATTTGCTATATTGATGTTTTATACTCAGTTACAGATTTACTTGCATATTACATCTCAGTCTCTATTATTCATTATTGATGCATTATATCATTGCTTTTTGGGCTGATTATCATGATTTCTGAGAGACCGGGAGACTGGAGATGTTGATGACAGATTGAGGCCGAGGGCCTAATTGTGAGGATATTATGGGATCGGGCTGCGCGTCATAGCATGTTTCATTGATTTATGCTATGATTGGCTTCTTATAGCACTTGGGATGAAGGAGCCCCTCCGGAGCCTGTACACAACAAGAAATTGATGATCGCTAGCCAAAGATAGTATGGTTTAATTATCGTCTCCACAGGGATTGGATTTAAATAATGTTCAAGTAATTTCTGGTCAAATGCTATTCAAGATGATTAACACTTTCATTGAGGTAATTATGAACTAAAATTAACTACTAAAATTGGAGTAAGAGACAATTGATCACAAAAAACTAGAGAGTAAAGCAATAGGTTATTATCAAGACGAAAAATAAGGGTTTAACATGATTTGGTGATTTGGTTGTTGTTTATGGATTTGATTATTGTTGTGATTTGGTGATTTGGTTGTTGCTTGAATTTAATGGAGGAGATTTAATAGAGTTGTGATTTTATGCTTTATAGAGTTTACCGACATAGGAACATCTTATTGAATATCATTGTACCGTATGTCTTAGTTTATTTTGGTGATTCTTTGAAGTCATCGAGAGAGCTTTTTGAGTTACCGTTTAAATTAAGATTGAGAAATATTCGCGAGAAGTTTCTCTTAGATCAGTCCTACCAATAGATTCTTGTCAGTTTCACCGCACTTCACATTAGTTTATTTGAAAGATTTAGATTTAATCGAGAGAGGAGTCTGAATCAGAAGTATAAACTGATCACCTATTGAATTTGTGAGAATCGATAGAACCTCGGGAGTGAAATATAATAGTGTTATACCCGAGGTTCTATCGATTCTCACGAATTCAATAGGTGATTAGTTTATACTTCTGATTCAGACTCCTTTCTCGATTAAATCTAAATCTTTCCAATAAACTAATGTGAAGTGTGGTGAAACTCGCAAGAATCTATTGGTAGGACTGATCTAAGAGAAACTTCTCGCGAATATTTCTCAATCTTAATTTAAACGGTAACTCAAAAAGATCTCTCGATGACTTCAAAGAATCACCAAAATAAACTAAGGCATACGGTACAATGATATTCAATAAGATGTTCCTCTTTCGATAAACTCTATAAAGCATAAAGTAACAACTATATTAAAGCTTCTCTAATAAATTCAAGCAACAACCAAATCACCAAACCACAACAATAATCAAATCCATAAACAACAACCAAATCACCAAATCATGTTAAACCCTTATTCTTCATCTTGATAATAACCCATTGCTTTACTCTCTAGTTTTCCGTGATCAATTATTTCTTGCTCTAATTTTAGTAGTTAATTTTAGTTCATAATTACCTCAGCGAAAGTGTTAATCACCTTGAATAGCATTAAAACAGAAATTACTTGAATATTATTTAAATTTCAATACCTATGGAGACGATAATTAAACTATATTATCTTTGGCTAGCGAGCATCAATTTCGTATTGTGTTTTGCGTTCGTCACAGCCCCAAACTCAGTCATCAATCTCTCCAATCTCGCGGGCTCACAAATCTCATGCCAATCAGCCCAAACAATGATAATATGATGTAACAATGAATGATGAACGAAAAATAAGATATGATATGTAAATGAGAATCATAATTGGGTATATGATTACATTTAGAGCAGATAACTCAAAACAACAAAAATAGCCTCATTAGATGTCAACCAAATAAGTACATAGCCTAAACATGATTTCTAACACGGATCACGGCTCATACAATCAAACAAGTAGGGACAACATGGATGTAACAAGATATAATAGCAAAACAATCCCGGTCATAGTCTAACAGTCGACTAGAATCAGGATTTCCGCAATGCACGCCCACACACTCGTCACCTAGCATGTGCGTTACCTCAATACATCTCTTATAACACAGTTCCCAGGGTTAAATACCCTCAAATTCAGGTTTAGATAAGTTACTTACCTCGAACAAGCCAAATCCAATACCGAACAAGCCAAACAATACTCAAAAATGCCATCCCACGCGTACCGACCTCCGAACGGTTCGAAACTAGTCAAAATCAACTCAAGAACATCAAATAATTCCAAAGAAAACAAAACCAATCGATTAAGGTTGAATCTTTAATCAAAAGTCCAAAGTCAACCTAAAAGTCAAACCAGGGCTCACACCTCGAAACCCGATAAAACTCACAAAATCCGACAACCCATTCAGTTACGAGTCCAACCACACTAGTTTCACTCAAATTCGACTCTGAATCGATGTTCAAAACTCAAAAATGCACTTTATGAAAGTTTAGACAAAATCCCCTAATTCCTCATTTGAAATCATTAATCAAATGCCTAAAACAAAGATAGATTCATGAAATATAATCAAAATCGAGTAGAAAACACTTACCCCAATCCATGTGGTAAAAATCGCCTCCAAAATCTCCCAAATCCGAGCTCCCCAACTCAAAATGTGAATAAAATAACCAAGCCATCGATAATATAGGTTCTGCACAGACACCTTCGCATATGCAAAAATAATAGCTGCTTCTGCGGACTCCACAAACCAAATGACCTCTTGCAACTTCGGATACTATTTCGCTTCTGCGTAATCGTAGGTGCGAGGCTATAGTCCTATTTTGCGCACACTGCGAATCAAGCTGACATCCGCTTCTGCGATTAGATTCCTGCTCATGCAGACGCGCAGATGCGCCCAGCTTTCCTCTTCTGCGGTCTTCCCTCATCTAGCCTTGCTTCGCTTCTACGCCCATAAGACCTCATATGTGGCCACCGCACCTATGCTCATAACCCCGCAAGTGCGACCGCACCTGCGCTCATAACCAGCCATCACACATGAATTAAAAATGATCTGAAACACGTTTTCAACTCACCCGAGCCCCCCGGGACCCCGTCCAAACATACCAACAAGTTCTATAACATAACACAGATTTACTCGAGGCCTCAAATCATGCATAACAACATCAAACCCACAAATCGCACCTCAAATCGAGCTTAATGAACTTTTGAACTTCTAACTTCCTAAACTCGTGCCGAACCATATTAAATCAACTCGGAATGAACTAAAAATTTTCACATAAGTACCAAATAACATAACAAAGCTTTTCCAATTTTGGAAACCATAATCCGAACCCGATATCATTAAATTCAACTCCCGGTCAAACTTATGAATAATCCAAACCTTCAAATTGATAACTTTCACTAATTAGTGCCGAAACCTTCTAGAAATCTCCAAATGTAAATCCAGGCATATGCCTAAGTCCAAATTTACTATACGGACCTAACGAAACAATCAAAACTCCGATTTGAGGTCAAATACTGAAAAGTCAGACTTGGTTAACTCTTCTAACTTAAATCTTCCTAGTTGAGAATCATTCTTCCAAATAAATTTCGAACCTCCTGAAAACCAAAACCGTCGATTCAAACAAGTCATAATAAATCATATGAAACTATTCAAGATTTCAAACAGCTAAACAGAATGTAAATGTTCAAAACGACCGGCCGAGTCGTTACATTATCCCCACTCAAATATACGTTCATCCTCGAACGTGCCGAGAGTCATTCCAAAGCCGTCAAATCACTATGTAACCTTACTATTGACATATCTGCAGGTGATCCCACGCCACCCTAATACTTATAAGTCTGACAACACAACATAACTGATGATCCTTACTTCAATCTTAGTACATAAACCTTATAACCCAATTTCCAACATCCGGAATTCATTATAAGACCCGAATCGTGCATTTACACGTTGTATGAGTCTGAACAAGTTCTATCAAGCCATAACAATAACCCAAGATATAATAACATACAACATAATTTGCATACTTGATGCAATAATGTCTGATCACAATAGTTGCTCAAAAACAAATCTGGTACTGATAATAAACCTTATCTCAACTAAAACCTTGTTCCAGACCCACGTACATTGCCAACACTGAATGAAACATGTAGATATTCATGACCACTCATCCGATCAGCAAGCCATAGAGCCCTCTCTCTCGTCTGACAAGAACCAAAGCCAAATTCTAAGCTCATTAATGACATTAGTTTTCCAAATCTACTATAATCAAATTTGATAGCACCCAATCCTTTGTTCAATGACCTCATCTAATCAAATATAACTACTCTACTAACATGCCACACCAATACAACCTCAAGCCACAAACTGTGCAATCCATGCACCAATAAGCAACAACTCAAATCTACCCAAACATGAAAAATGATTCAAATGAGAGAACGGTCCCACAAGCTCAACAAGTACCACCACAAACGCAATGCTATGAATCAATCAGACATAGTATGAAAACCCTTGCTGTGATCCATGCTGGAGGCGGCTCCGGAGCTGGAAGAATCCCAGTTAGCCATGGTCGAACTACATCTTGCAGTGTTAACTTTTCCAGGTATTGCATAGGCTCCACATCCTCAAACCTTAAATATGTGTTCAGGGTGCTCTGATCGAATATCACCTTTAGATTTCTCACTTTTGTTACCTTGGTACCTTTCTTTATATGCGCCACATTGGCGTAAAATTCTCGGACCACATATTCCTTGGTATCTACCACACTTTTGGTGAACCACATCCACCCCTTCCACTCCTGGAACTGTCTGTATTTGTCAAGGTCTTTTATCATGAACTGACGCTCAAGAGTGAGTGATCTCACTGGACACCACCCTCGGAAGCTTATGAAAGCAGCAAGACTAAAAAACCTATCTTCCCAAATCTCTTTCTTCTTCGACCTCTCAAGGCCGGCAACTATGGTATCACCCCCTCGGTCATCATCCGAAATATCATCAACATCTACTGTAGTAGCAGCTGCGTCGGGGGCATGTGTGGATGAGGGCTCAGAAGCATGACTGTCACCTTCTGATCCCTCGGAAGTGCTCTCAGAAGAGGAAGGCTTGTCTCTAATTTGGTATCTGCCCTGTGGCTGTTGTGGCTATGATTGAACAACAGGTTGATTTTGCAATGAGTCACCCTCCGACGCTTCCCGAGATGGGACATATGAACTAGACTCGGAAGGCTCAGGCTATCTTCCTCGTCCTGCTGTGGCTTTCTTACTAATTACCCTTTGGAGGGCGAGGGGTAAATTGCTTTTGCCTCTGCCTCTTCACCCCTCCCTTTTGATGTATCGCCACGATCTCATGATCTAACCATTTTCTGTAACAAACAGCAGTAGGAGTCAGTTCTAGTTCAAGTGCAGATAAACAGACATTCACAAAACAAAATATGTTTGCAGTTAAGGGAAGTGCGGTCCGCACAATTGCAAGTGCGTTCGCAGTCTGGGTTGTACGGGCCACACAATTTGGACTTGCGGCTGCAGAGATGAAACTGCGGTCCGCACAATTTTGAGTGAGATCGCACATTTGAAGTGTGGTCCGCACAATTGTCAGTGCGGCCACACTATAAGTACCTCAAAATGGCAACTCTCTGAAGACAGAGATTGGCCTGATCTGTGTCCGCACACACATTTCTGTGGGCGCGATGAGATTGCTGCGGTCCGCACAATTACAAGTGCGGTCCGCACATTATTGCCTTACCAACTGCCCTAGTCAACAATTCTATGGACCGCACAATTTCTTGTACGGCCGCAGATTTCAAAAATAGGTTGGGCAGATTCCTTAAGGGTTTCTATTTATGCACAAATTTCACATGGTAATAGCAATTAAACATGATAATCACGATACTCATTCCCCAAATAGCAATTAAGAGTTGACCCACACAATTGAAACCCCACATGGATAGAAAATTGACTTTTAATGACAAATGGTCTAAAACAACTAACAAATTGTAAACTAAACTAAGAAAATTAAAGAATCCTATAAATGATTTGAACATACGAGTGATGAAGCAATGTTAAGAAATGATCACAGATGCGTATCTAGGTGGTAGATGAGTCAATAGATGTGTGCAAAGTTTAGACTTTTTTTGAGTGCTCAGAGAATGAAAAGTTTGTACAGTAGTGTTAGTATTACTATTTATAGCTAAGGAACAACGAGACGAGTGTGGCTACAGAATTCCTTTTGCGGTCCGCACTCTGCTACCTGGAGGTTCACTTTCCTTTGATGATCTACGGTCCACAAATTTAGCTGTGCGGCCGCAGATTTTGGTGCGGACCGCAGAATTCGTTGTGCGGCCGCACTTTGGCTATTTTTCTGACAAACAAACTTCAGATAGTTTGCATTTTTCCATCTCAATTTGTGCGGCCGCAATTGCCTTCTGTTGTAGCATTCAAAATTGTGCGGTCCGCACTTTTTTCTTACTTAGACAATTTTTCTGAGCACAGTTCCTTACAGTACATTCATTCCTACAACACACTTCAAATCTAGTTAGCACAAAATAAGACCTATCTAAAGAAGAATAAAATAAAATAAAAAAGAAAAAGAAACACGGGTTGCCTCCCAAGAAGCGCTTTATTTAACATCGCGGCACGACGCAGATTACCATCACTTCAAATGAAACACTGCCACCACGTGGCCATCATTAGCTTGTCCCAAATAATGCTTCACCCGGTGACCATTGACTCGGAATACCTCATCATTTGTTTCTTCAAGTCCAATGCAGCAAAAGGTGTCACACCCACAATTTCAAAAGGACCACTCCATTTGGATTTTAGTTTTCCGGGAAACATCTTCAATCGTGAGTTGAACAACAAAACAAGATCGCCCACCTTGAAATCTTTGTTTCGAATGTATTTTTCATGAAGGTACTTCATTATCTCTTTGTACAAGGACGAACTTACATATGCATGGTAGCGGAACTCATCTAATTCATTCAATTGTGCAACCCGCAAGTTAGCGGTTGCATCCCAATCAAGATTTAACTTCTTTAAATACCATATGGCTTTGTGCTCGAGTTCCACCGGAAGATGACAAGCTTTTCCAAATACCAACCGGTATGGAGACATACCGATAAGAGTTTTGAAAGCAGACTGATAAGCCCATAGTGCATCATTAAGCTTCTTTGACCAATCCGCCCGGTTAGCATTCACTATTTTGGACAAGATACTCTTTATCTCCCATTTGGAGACTTCCACTTGACCGTTTTCTTGTGGATGATAGGGAGTCATGACTTTTTGAGTGACACCATACTTGGTGAGTAAGGTATCGAAAGATTTGTTGTAAAAATGCGACCCCCCATCACTTATGATAGCCCGCAGAGTACCAAATTTTGTGAAAATATTCTTTTTCAAAAATGCCACCACACTTCTTGCTTCATTGTTGGGTAGAGCAATGGCCTCAACCCATTTAGACATATAATCAACCGTGACCAAGATGTTAGTGTTTCCACAAGAACTCACAAAGGGACCCATAAAGTCAATACCACACACATCAAAGATATCAATCTCCAAAATGGTAGTGAGAGGCATTTCATTCTTATGTGACATTCCACCAGCCCGTTGGCATTCATCACATCTTTTCACTATATCACTTGTATCTTTGTAAAAATTGGGCCAATAGAAACTGCAACTTAGCACTTTACTCGATGTTCTTGCTCTGCCATGGTGACCACCATAAGGTGAAGAGTGACAAGCCTCAAGAATAACATTTTTCTCTTCATCCGGTACACATCTTTTAATTACCACATCCGTTCAAATATGGAAGAGGTATGGTTCGTCCCAATAATAGTCTTGACAATCCCGTTTGAGCTTCTTCATTTGGTTTGAAGAGAACTCATACGGGATGATACCACTTACGGGAAAATTTGCTAGGTTCGCGAACCATGGCACCTCTTTCATTGAAATAGCTAAGAGTTGCTCATCGGGGAAAGATTCATTGATTTCAAGACCATCGTGTGGCCTCCCCTCCTCCTACAAACGAGACAAGTGATCCGCTACTTGATTTTTACTCCCTTTTAGGTCTTGGATGTCTATATCAAACTCTTGAAACAAAAGCACCCATCTCATCAACCAGGATTTGGAATCTTTCTTGCTCATAAGATAACAAAGTACTGCATGATCCGCGTGGACAATCACTATTGCACCTGTCAAGTACGGGCAGAACTTCTCAATAGCAAACATAATGGCGAGGAGCTCTTTTTCGGTAATGGTGTAATTGACTTGGGCATCATTCATGGTATTACTAGCATAGTAGACCGGATGAAAAATCTTGTTAATACGTTGCCCCAAAACTGCTCCAACCGCTACATCACTAGCATCACACATGAGCTCAAAAGGAATGCTCCAATTAGGAGCGGTGATAATGGGAGTAGTTGTCAACTTGAACTTGAGCAATTCAAATTCTCTCATCCAATCATCAATGAAGTGAAATTTAGCATCTTTCTCCAACAGCTTGCACAAGTGGTTAACCACTTTGAAAGAATCCTTTATGAAACGCCGGTAGAACCCCGCGTGACCCAAGAAACTTCTCATGCCCTTTACGGATGTTGGAGGTGGAAGTTTGGAAATCACCTCAATTTTTGCCTTGTCGACCTCTATTACCTTCTTTGAAATCTTATGGACAAGGACAATACCCTCCTCGACCATGAAATGGCATTTCTCCCAATCCAACACCAAGTTCATTTCTTCACACCTTGCCAATACCTTATCCAAAATTTCCAAGAAATTATCAGATAAATCCCCAACTACCAAAAATTCATCCATGAAGACTTCAAGGTAGTCCTCTACCATATCTGTAAAGATTGCCATTATACACCGTTGAAAGGTTGACGGTGCATTTCATAAGCCAAATGGCATCCACTTGAAAGCGAAAGTTCCATAGGGACAAGTGAAAGTTGTTTTCTCTTAATATTCTGGGGCAATAAGGATTTGATTGTAGCCCAAATATCCATCTAGAAAGCAATAGAACGCCTGGCCGGCCAACCTATCAAGCATTTAGTCACGAAAGGGTAATGGGAAATGGTCTTTTCTTATGACTTTGTTTAGCTTCCGATAGTCCATACACACTCTCCACCCAGTCATCGTTCTTGTTGGAATGAACTCGTTCTTATCATTGGTGACCACAATTATGCCCCTTTCTTCAGAGCACATTGCACCGGAGAAGTCCACGAACTGTCAGAAATAGGGTAGACCACCCCGGCATCTAACCACTTTATGATATCCTTTTTTACCACGTCTTGCATGGCTTCATTGAGTCTCCTTTGATGTTCAATTGAGGGTTTGGCATCTTTCTCCAAGTTAATCTTATGCATGAAAAATGCGGGGCTTATTCCCCGAATATCCGCCAAAGTCCACCCAATAGCTTTCTTTCTCTTGTGGAGCACCGCCAATGTAGAGTCAGCATGCACGTTAGTCAAACAACAGGAAAGAATAACCGGTAAAGTAGAGCAAGGGCCAAGGAATTCATACCTAAGATGTGGAAGTAATGGCTTCAACTCCAAGATAGGAGGCTCTTCAGTCGAAGGCTTTGTAGGAGGATTTTTCCTATTCTCAAGATCAAGGGAAAGTTTCCGAGGTGCATAATTGTATGACCCCATCCCTTGCAAAGAATTAACACATTCCATGAAGCCATCCATCTCATCATCATCAAAATTGAGTAAAACGGCCTCCAACATGTCACCCATATTAATCGTGGCACTTGTATCATCAATAATCACATCGGTCACTAAGTCCACGAACGAACACATTTCATTGCTATTTGATTGCCTCATAGATTTGCACACGTGGAACCCCACCTTTTCATCACCAACCCGAAAAGTGAGTTCACCAGCTTCCACACCAACAAGCGCCTTCCCCGTAGCAAGGAAAGGTCTACCAAGAATAATCGCCACCTCATAGTCCACTTCACAATCAAGAATAACAAACTCCGCCGGGAGAATGAACTTGTTAACTCGAACCAATACATCCTCAATCACCTCCAACGGTCTCTTCATTGTACGATCGGCCATTTGTAATATCATAGATGTGGGTCTTGGTTGCCCAATTCCCAATGTCTTGAAAACTGATTAGGGCATCAAGTTGATACTCGCCCAAAGATCACAAAGAGCTTTTGCAAACTCAGCACTTCCAATGGTACAAGGAATTGTAAAAGCACCGGATCTTCTAACTTAGGATCCATCGAATGCACAATTACACTCACTTGGTGATTAACTTTGATAGTTTCAAAATTCATAGATCTCTTCTTTGTTACCAAGTCCTTCATAAACTTTTCATATCTGGGCATTTACTCCAAGGCTTAAACTAATGGCACATTTATAGAGAGACTCTCCATCATATCAATGAACTTCTTGAATTGATTCTCACCATTTTTCTTGGCAATCCTTTGAGGATAGGGAGGGGGTGTTTTAGGCAATGGTGCCTTAGCTTTTTGCACTACCGGTTCCGGTATGTAAATCACATGATCCCTAGACGTGTTCACATATTCTTGAGTCTCTTCCACCGTATCATAAATATCAATCCACACTTCATCATTTGCTTGCACGATATTGTTCGGGGTCTTCTCTTCTTCTACCACTTGCTCATCGTCCACAAGTTGCCTTTAACTTGAGGTAGGTGCATCCCCACCTCTTTCACTTCTTGTAGTAATGGCCATGACATGCCTCGTATTGTTCCCACCCTTCGGGTTCACCACCGTATCACTTGGTAGTGCCCCCTTAGGATGCGAATTTAAAGCTTGAGAGATTTGACCCATTTGAACTTCTAAGTTTCGGATTGATGTGTTGTGTGAAGCAAGTTGGGCATCGGAATCGGCATTCTTCTCCATCATTTGCTTGAACATGTTCTCAATATATCCCATTTCATTGTTGGAGGAACTAGAACCATGAGAAGGATAAGGAGGTGGGTCTCTCGGTTATTGATACATCAGGGGCCTTTGAAAACCCGACCCCTGATTTCCTTGGTTGTTGTTCCACCCACCTTGGTTGTTGCCTCCCTAATTGCCTTGGTTATTATTATTTTGCCAATTCCCTTGGTTATTGCTTCCACTCTAATTACCTTGATTGTTAGAATTCCAATTGCCTTAATTATTCGAAGGCCTCCATTGTTGTTGACTAGGGCCTTGGAAGTTGTTTCTTTGCCCTTGAAAGTTGTTCACATATTGGACCTCTTCTTCTTGATCATTGTAAGAATCACCTTGATCAAATCCACTATCTTCTTGCAAAAAATTGTCCACTCTTTGTTGCACTTTTGGACTTCTTGTTCTTCTCTTGTTTACTATCATATTGACTCCCTCCAAAGCACTGACTTGCCTCGGGTTTTGCACTTGTTGAAGTTGAGCTTTTGTCAATTGACTCATGGTGGTTGTCAACTCGGCTATGGCTTGCCCATGGTCATGTAACTCTTTACAAAGAAGAATCACATTTGGATCACTTTGTGGAACATTGGCTCTTGATTGCCATGCCGATGAAGTATCTGCCATCTCATCCAAAATATCACATGCCTCCGCATAAGGCGTAGTCATGAAGTTCCCACCGGAAAGTTGATTTACTACATATTGGTTGGTGGTATTGATCCCCCGATAGAAAGTTTGTTGAATCATGTTCTCCGCCATATCATTGTTGGGGCACTCTTTCACCATTGTCCTATATCTTTCTCATATCTCATGTAGTGGTTCATAGGGTTCTTGCTTGAATGCTAGAATTTCATCCCGAAGAATGGCCATGTGCCCGGGAGAGAAGTACTTTGAAATACATTTCTCCACTAGTTCATCCCAAGTACGAATGGAATGATTTGGAAAATATTCCAACCAATCTAAGGATTTCCCCCATAGAGAGAAGGGAAAAGGCCTTAGCCTCAAAGTATCCTCGGAGACATTTATTTGTTTGCTCCCCAATATGTATCAACAAACCCCTTCAAGTGTTTATATGTCTTTTGACTCGGTGGACCGGTGAAGAACCCTTGTTGCTCGAGCAGAGTGAGCATCACATTGGTTATTTGAAAATAACCCGCCCTAATACGGGGTGAGACTATAGCACTTGCATACCCTTTATTCGGCACCACCCGGTGTGGAGCCGCTCGTGGTGGAGGTGGGGGTGGAACAGGTACATTGTCTTGAGGTGGTCGGCCTCGTTTATTGGCTTGTGGTTCAAGAGGGACCTCATCCATTGCATCATCATCAACGTCCACATCCCCCACTGCTATGTTTCCGAGTTCATTGTTTGACATGATTGCACCTACAATACTCACACGTTAGTAACAAGGAAGGAAAAGAAGGTATTCCAAAAACACACCTAAATATATAGCTAACACCGTTTTTTAGCTCCCTAGCAACGGCACCAAAAATTGATCTCGTCCAATTTCACTTCTCTATTTGAGGATACGAAAATGGTCGATGCAATAGTAATATCCAACAAAAGTCGGGGTTGTATTCCGCAGGGAGCTATGTGAATGGGTGTTAGTAGTATATATCTTAGCGCGTGAGTTTGTATATCTAAATTTTCACTTATACAATAATTGGTTTTGTTTGAAAATCTAAATTAAACAACGATTGCGATTTAAAAAATGAAACTAGGAAATTGTTTTTAGTTATTTTTCAAATGATATAAAAGGCCTAGGGCTACGACCTTCACCTAGGTGTTTTCCTAATGGGTTGTAAACTTTAAAGCTTGTTTTATTGGTCGGGGTGTATTATAGCTATCAACACTCAAGTACCCGCTCACTACCTCTCGGTCAGAGAGTGATTTTGCCCAGTTTGGCTTTCTCAAGTCGAAATGGGTATTGAACAAAATAATTGATAATAAGCTCAAGTCGAGTTTTACTATATCTAGGTTCAACCCTTTAATTTGTCTTATCAATCTCTCGATTGACCCAATTCTTGCTAGCCAAGTTTTTCTAGACTAAGTCTCTCTTTATCAAGTAGAGAACAAGTCAAATAGGCATGAAATAATATTTTCAACCATTACTTCTTCACATAAAAGCAAGAACTAGGCTAGATAATCAACACCCAACCATAAAAGAGCAATAAATCAAACACCCATTAAGTTTACATACTAGGGTTGGGTCACAACCCTAGTAAACATCTAGCTACTCATGCTTAAATTCAAAGAAAAATAAGAATAAGTGATAATTAAACCCATATTGATAATTAAAATGATGGAATCAATATTCAAAAAGCTCAAAATAGCAAAAACTACTAAAAAGAGCAAAAGAAACCATCTAGTGTGGCTGCTGATGTCAAAAGTTAACCTAAAAAAGTGAAACTCTTCTATTTATACAGTGCTGGAATTTTCGAACAAAAATGCCCTTTTGGAGGTTCTGCGGCGGTCTGGACTTTGCTTCAGCCTGACAGGATTGGAAACCTGCGGCCGCACAATTCTGAAATGCGGCCGCACTTCTCTCTTTCTGCGGACAACACAAATATGTCTGCGGCTGCACCATGCTCTTCTGCGATACGCACAAATGTGGTTGCAGCCGCATCATGCTCTTCTACGACCGCACAATAATTGTGTGGTCCGCACTCTTGTTGAATTTGAGATGCAGGTTCTCTGAACTTTATCTTTTACCCAGTTTCTGCGGCCACACAATTTCATGTGTGGTCCGTATCTTGTAACCTTCTCTGATGGATTGCTTCATGACCTGCGGCCGAAGATGGTATTCTGCGGACCGCACTTTGAGCTTTTGTGTTATTTTTGTCCTTAAGTTCATATTACTCCTTCTTGAAGCGGATTTCATCTTTGGAGCTCATCTTTCAATATTCCTGCTATTAAGTATAGTTTATCAGTTTCCGGGAACACAATTAAGCGCTTTTGGACTAAAACGAAAGCAAAAAGGCGCTAATAAGTAGTCAAAATCCCCACTTATCACCTACCTAGGCTGATTTGAATGATTTAGAAATGATAGAATTTGATGTTATTATGGGAATAGATTGGATAGCCTCTTGTTATGCCACAATGGATTGTTGGAGGAAAGTTGTTCGCTTTAAATTATCGGTCTAACCTATTGTAGAATGGAAGGGTGATGTTATAGTGCCAAAATGAAACTTTATCTCTTACCTTAAGGCCTAAAAGATGATCACGAAAGGATATTTCTATCATTTGGTGCAAGTGCAAGATGTGGAGGTGAAGCCTCCCACCCTTCAGTCGATTTCGGTCGTTAGTGAATTTCTTGATGTATTCCTTTATGAGCTCCCGAGTATTCCACCCGAGAGGGATATTGAGTTTGTCATCGATGTGCCACCCGACACGCAGCCGATATATATTCCTCTGTACATGATGGTTGTTGCCGAGTTGATGGAATTAAAAGATCAGTTGAAAAACCTTCCTGATAAGGGCTTCATTCAACCCATCACTTCTCCTTGGGGATCCCCAGTACTCTTTGTTCGAATGAAAGATGGTTTGTTGAGGACGTGCATTGATGACCGACAGGTGGATAAGGTAACTATCAAAAATAAGTATCCGCATCCGATAATCGATGATTTGTTTGATAAATTGCAAGGCACTAAGTGTTTTTCGAAGATCGATCTCAAATTTGGGTATCATCAGTTAGGATCAAAGAAGAAAACATTCTGAAAACAACTTTTCAGGCCATATATGGCCATTACGAGTTTCTTGTTATGTCCTTTGGCCTAATCAACACACATGCGGCCTTCATGGATCTAATGAATCGAGTATTTAGGCCATTCTTGATTATCTTTGTGATCGTGTTCATTGACGATATTTTGGTGTACACTCGATCGAAAGCATAGCACGTAGAGAATTTTCTAAAGGTCTACACACACTCCGGGATCACAAGTTATACGCTAAGTTTTTCAAGTGCGAGTTCAGGTTAAACTCAGTGGCCTTTCTTGGGCACGTAGTGTCATGTGAGTGTATCAAGGTTGATAGCCAAAAGGTTGAAGCAGTTAAGAATTGGCCAAGGCCCACAAATCCTACCGAGGTACGCAGCTTCCTTGGCTTGGCTGGTTACTACCGAAGTTTTGTGGAGAATTTCTCATCCATAGTTGCTCCATTGACAAAATTGACGTATAAGGCAGCAAACTTTTGGTGGACCGATGATTGTGAGAAGAGCTTCTAGGATTTAAAGGAAAGGTTAACCTCGGCACCAGTGTTAACTCTTCCTGAAGGACCCGAGGGATATGTCATATATTGTGATGCCTCCAGAGTGGAACTAGGCAGCGTACTAATGCAACACGGGAATGTGATTGCATATGCTTCAGGGCAGCTGAGGAAACATGAGCAAGATTATTCGACCCATGATCTGGAGCTAGCATATATCATTTTTGCTCTAAAGATATGGTGTCACTATCTGTACCGAGTTCATGTTGATATATTGACCGATCACAAGAGCTTATAGTACATATTCAAGCAAAAAGAGTTGAATTCGAAGCAACAGAGATGGCTCGAATTGTTAAAGGACTATGATGTTGACATTTTGTACCACCTCGTAAAGGCAAACGTAGTAGCCGATGCGTTAAGTCTAAAATTCATGGACAGTCTATGACAGGTGGAAAAACATAAGTTGCAGTTGACTAAAGAGTTACACTGGTTGGCTAGTTTAACTGTGCGATTGCACGATACCGGTGACAAAGGAGCCATAGATTGAAACACTGTTGAATCCTCATTAGTGGCAAAAGTAAAGGCACGAAAATTTGACGACCCAACCTTGGTGGATATAACAGAAAGCAACCCCTTTCAAAAGAAGCAAGTATTCAAGTTATCCGAGGACAGGGTCCTTAGATGCAAGGACCGACTATATGTACATGATGTTGGGGGACTCCTATAGCAGATTATGGTGGAGATTCACCAATCTTAGTATTTCGTTCATCCGGGGTCAACCAAGATGTACCACGGTATTTGACAACTATACTAGTGGAACGGCATGAATAGGGACATTGCTGGATACGTCGCTCGGTGTCCAAATTTCCAACAAGTTAAGATTGAACATCAGAAACCGGGAGGGTTGCTGCAAAAAATGAAATTCCAACCTGGAAATGGGAATTAATCAATATGGATTTCATTATCGGACTTCCACGATCATGCCAAAGATCTGATTTATCGTGGATCGACTCACTAGTGCATTTATTCTTATCAGTAAAGACTACTTTCTCGGTTGAAGATTACGCTAAGTTATATATCAAGGAAATAGTTAGAATTCATGGGGTTTAGTTTCCATCATATCATACAGAGGTGCCTAATTTATATCCAACTTCTATAAATCATTCTAAAAAGGAATGAGAACGAGGATCAACCTTAGCACAGCTTTCCATCCATAAACAGATGGTCAGACAGAGCGCACTATTCAAACGCTCGAGCACATATTACAAGCGTGTATTTTAGACTTCAGGGGAAATTGGGAGGATCATCTACTACCCATGTTCAACATCACTACAACTAGGACTATCCCCATCATAGGCAGCTCCATCATCGGCCTCTTTTGTTGATAACCCGACATAGTCGTGATCCACAAGAACACATCTTTCTAATGCTTCATGATACCCAAGCCCAGTACCTTCCCTATCATACTTCTTCTTCTTTTTATTTAGACAATATAAATCATACATTAAATCCCACATTCCAGCTTTCCCCATATAGTTGATAAGTGGGAATTTTGACCACTTATTAATACCTTTTAGATTTTGTTTTAGTCCAAAAGTATTGAATTGTGTTCCCAAAACTAATAAAATTGTGCAAATTGCAGGAATACTAGAAGTTTGGTCTTCCATGATGAAATCTGACTCAAAAAGGAGTGTTCTAAAGCACAAGGCAATAAAGGGCGCAGAAGCAAAGATGTCGGTTCGCAGAAGGAATTCTCCGACCGCAGAAGAAATTGTGAACCGTAGAATTCTATCTGCGGCTGTAAAGCAGCAGAATCCAACAGGATTTTCAGCAATATGCAGCCGCAGAACTAGGCTTTCACTCATAAAGATTCATAGTTCAGAGAATATGCAAAAAGAACCAAGTCCTGACGCCTTTGTGAAGTGCGGACCGCACAAGAATTGTGCGGCCGTAGAAGTTGCTTCGCAACTGCAATCCAAAAATGTGCGGCTGCAAAACTCACCTTCCTGCCAACTGAAGAAATTGTGGACCGCAGGAATTGTACGGTCACAGAACCTCCCGAGGGGCAATGTTGTCCGCGATTATTTGCCCTGTATAAATAGACGAGTTTCACAAATTTAGGTCAAGTTTGAACATGAAAAGTTGTTGTTGCCGTTTATTTTTACTACTTTATAAAATTTGACATTATTTTAGTGTTTAAACATCAGATTTCATCATTTTAATCCTTCATTATGAGTTTAATTAGCTTTTCTTCTTTATTTTCTTTAATTCCCATTATGAGTAGCTAGAATTTTACTATAGTTGTGACCCAACCCTAGTGTGTAATTTAAATCTTATGGGTATTTAATTTAATGTTTGTTTATGATTGAGTATTGATTATTTATCTTAGTTCATGCTTGCATTTTAGAATTAATGGCTGAAAACATTGATTCATGCCTATTTGACTTAGTCTCTACTTGAGAAAGAGGGACGTACTCTATGATAACTTGGCTAACAAAGAGTTGGGTTAATTGAGAGATTGATTAGCCTAATTAAAGGGTTCAAACTAGAAATAGTAAGAACCCGACTTCAGCTCATATCAACTATTTTACTTGATACCCATTTGGACTTGAGAAAGCCAAATTGGGCAAAATCACTCTTTGATTAAGAGGTATTGAGTGGGTAATGTAAAGTTGAGAGCTATACACCCCAATCAACAAAACAAGTGTTAACGTCTTTATCTCATTAGGCAAACACCTAGGTTATGGTCACATCCCTAGGCCTTTAAACTATTTGAGAAAAAATCAAAAATATTCATCTCTAGTCTATTTACCTTAGCTTGCTATCATTAGAGTAATAGTAGAGTAGAAATCAAAACTTTATTGTGGAAGTGCAATTTTAGGTAGTCCATTTGCTTGCTTCAAATATATACTCCTGACACTCCCTATAACTCCCAGTAGATTCGACCCCGACTCGTAGTTGGGTAATTATTATTGCATACAATCGTATCATATCTCTTATTGAGGTGTATTGTGTACATCATCAATATTTGGCATCGTTGTCGGGGAGTTAAATCGGTGTTAGCTATATATTTGGATTTGTTTTAGGAATATCTTCTTTTCCTTCCATGTTACTAACTTGTGTGAGAAATTGTAGGTACAACCATGGCGAACAATGAGCTCGGAAATTTGCCCTTGGGGGATGTGGACGTCGAGGATGAGCAAGTTGAGGAGGTTCCTCTTGAACCTTAAGAGAATAGAAGAGGCTGAGTGCCTCATGGAAATGTCCTTGCTCCACCCCACCTCCACCACGAGCGGCTCCACACCGGATATTACCCAATGAAGGATATGCAAGTGCAATAGTCCCTCCCTGTATTAGGGAGGGAAAATTCCAAATCACCAATGTAATGCTCACTTTGCTTGAGCAACGGGGTTTCTTCACTGGTGCTCCAACTTAAAATGTGCACAAACATTTGAAGGGATTTGTGGACACTTGTTGGGGGAGCAAACAAACAAATATCTTCAAGGATGCATTGAGGCTAAGGCTTTTTCCCTTCTCTCTACAGGGGGAAAGCTTTAGATGGGTTGGAACGATTGTCGAACCATTCCATTCACACTTGGGATGAGTTGGCAGAAAACTTCATTTCTAAGTTCTTCTCTCTGGGGCACATGGCTACACTTCGAGATGAGATTTTGGCTTTTAAGCAAGAGTCGAATGAACCACTACACGAGATATGGGAACGCTATAGAACAATGGTTAAGGAATGTCCCAACAATGATATGACGGAGAACATGATTCAACAAACTCTGTATCGTGGAATTAACACAACCAACCAATATGTAGTGAATAAACTTGCCGGTGGAAACTTCATGACTACGCCTTATGCGGAGGTGTGTGAGAATTTGGATGAGATGGTGGAAACATCAACGGCTTGGCAATCCCGGGCCAATGTTCCATAAGGTGATCCAAACATGATCCACTTTCACAAAGAATTGCAAGAGCATGGGCAAGCCATTGCCGAATTGACAACCACCATGATCCAACTAAAAAAGGCCCAACTAAATCAAGTGCAAAATCCCAAGCAAGTCAACGCCATGGATGGAGTGAACAAGAGGAGGACCTAAGGTCCACAAGTACAAAATTGAGTGGACAATTATGTGCAAGAAGATAGTGGTTTTGAGTAAGATGATTCATATAATGAACAAGAAAAGGAGGTGCAATATGTGAACAATTTTCAAGGACAAAGAAATAATTTCCATAGCCCAAACTAACAATAATGGCGACCTCAAAATAATCAAGGCAATTGTAATTCGAACAATCAAGGCAATTGGCATAATAATAACAATCAAAGGGAATTGAAATGTAAATAATCAATGAAACTGGCCGGGGGGGACAATCAAGGCGGATGGAACAACAATCAAGGCAACCGGGGGTCGGGTTTTCAAAGGCCCCTAATGTATTAAAAACCTAGCAACCCGCATCCTTATCCTCCCTATGGTTCAAATTCTTCAAACAACGAGATAGCGAATATTGAAAATATGTTCAAGCAAATGATGGAAAAGAATGTCGATTCGGATGCCCAACGTACCTCACACAACACATCAATCCGCAACTTAGAAGTTCAAATTGGGAAAATCTCTCAAGCTGTAAATTCTCTTCCTAAGGGGGAACTACCAAGTGACACGGTAGTAAACCCAAAGGGTGGAAATAACACGGGGCATTCCATGGCCGTTACTACAAGAAGTGGAAGAGGTGGGAATGCACCCACCTTAAGTCAAAGGAAACTTGTGGATGATGAGCAATTGGTGCAAGAAGAAGAGATCCCAAACAAAGTGGTGCAACCTAATGATGAAGTTCGGATTGATATTTATGATAGTGTGGAAGAGACTCAAGAGGAGGTGAACCCGTCTAGGGATCACATTATTGACATACAGGAGCCGGTAGTGCAAAAGGCTAAGGCTTCATTACCTAAGCCTCCACCTCCATACCCTCAAAGACTTGCCAAGAAAAATGGTGAGAATCAATTCAAGAAGATCATTCAAATGATGAAGAGTCTCTCAATCAATGTGCCATTAGTTGAAGCTTTGGAACAAATGCCCGATTATATCGAGTTTATGAAGGATCTCGTGACAAAGAAATGGTCAATGAATTTTGAAACTATCAAAGTCACTCATCAAGTGAGTGCAATTGTGCATTCAATGGCTCCTAAGTTGGAGTATCCCGGTGCTTTCACGATTCCTTGTACAATTGGAAGTGCCGAGTTTTCTAAAGCTCTTTGTGATCTTGGGGCAAGTATCAATTTGATGCCCTATTAGGTTTTCAAGACTTTGGGGATTG
Organism: Nicotiana otophora; assembly: GCA_000715115.1. Lineage (NCBI taxonomy): Eukaryota > Viridiplantae > Streptophyta > Magnoliopsida > Solanales > Solanaceae > Nicotiana > Nicotiana otophora. The sequence goes on along the minus strand of AWOL01S0015422.1, from coordinate 2,695 downwards.
GGAAACCAAGACCCACTTCTATGAGATTTCAAATGGACAATCATACTATGAAGATGACTTTGGGAGTGATTGAAGATGTCTTGGTTCGTGTTGATAAATTCATTCTTCCAGCGGATTTTGTCATTCTAGATTGTGAGGTTGATTATGAAGTGCCTATTATTCTTGGGAGACCTTTCCTTGCTATGGGGAAGGCTCTTTGTGATGTTGAAGCCGGAGAATTTACATTATGGGTTGGTGATGAAAAAGTAGTATTCCATGTGTGCAAGTCCATGCGGCAACCAAATAGCAATGAGGTGTGCTCTTTTTGGACTTGGTGACCAGTGTTATTGTTGATGATACAAGTGCTACAATCAATGTTGGTGATATGTTGGAGGTCGTCTTGCTCAACTTTGATGATGACGATATGGATGGCTTCATGGAATGTGTAAACTCTTTGCAATGAATAGGGTCGTACAACTATTCACCACGAAAATTATCTTTAGATCTTGAAAATAGGACAACTCATCCTACAAAGCCTTACATTGAAGAGCCTCCTACCTTGGAGTTGAAGTCATTGCCTCCACATCTTCGATATGAGTTTCTCGGCCCTTGTTCTACATTACCGGTTATTCTTTCCTCTTGTTTGATTAACGTGCATATAGATTCCACTTTGGCGGTGCTACAAAAGAGGAAGAAGGCTATTGGATGGACTTTGGCGGATATTCGGGGGATAAGCCCCGCCTTTTGCATGCATAAGATCCAATTGGAAGATGGTGACAAACCATCTATTGAACATCAAAGGAGACTCAATGAGGCTATGCAAGAAGTTATTAAGACAAATATTATCAAGTTGTTGGATGTCGGGGTTGCTTACCCCATCTCCGATAGTTCGTGGACTTCTCTGGTTCAATGTGTCCCAAAGAAGGGGGCATTACGGTGGTCACCAATGACAAGAATGAGTTGATTCATACAAGAACGGTGACCGGATGGAGGGTGTGTGTGGACTATCACAAGCTCAAAAAAGTCACAAGGAAGGATCACTTTCCACTTCCTTTCTTAGATCAAATGCTCGATAGATTGGCCGGACGTGCTTTATATTGCTTTCTTGATGGGCATTCGGGTTACAACCAAATTCTTATTGCTCTAGAAGGCCAAGAGAAAATAACCTTTATATGTCCCTATGGTACTTTAGCCTTCAAGAGGATGCCCTTTGGTGCAATGCACCGATGACTTTTCAAAGGTGTATGATGGATATCTTCACGGACATGGTAGAGGACTACCTTGAAATTTTCATGGATGACTTCTCAGTGGTTGGAGATATTTTTGATGATTGTCTTGCAAATTTAGACAAAGTGCTAGCTAGATGTGAAGAAATAAATTTGGTGATTAATTGGGATAAATGCCATTTCATGGTCGAGGAATGCATTGTCCTTGGCCACAAAATCTTAAAGAATGGAATTGAAGTTGACAAGGCAAAGATTGAGGTGATTTCTAAACTTCCACCTCCAACTTCGGTGAAGGGTGTATGGAGTTTCTTAGGCCATGCGGATTTTTACTTACGCTTCATCAGAGATTTCTATAAGGTGGTGAATCTGTTGTGCAAGCTTCTTGAGAAGGATGCTAAGTTCAACTTCAATGATGATTGCATGAGATCTTTTGAATTGTTAAAGTTTAAGTTGATAAATACCCCTATCATCACCGCTCCAAATTGGAGTGTCCCTTTTGAACTCATATGTGATGCAAGTGACGTAGCAGTTTGGGCTGTTTTAGGGCAACGCGTCAACAAAATTTTCATCCGGTCTACTATGCTAGTATGACCATAAATAGTGCCCAAGTCAACTATACAGTTACAAAGAAAGAGATCCTTGCCATTGTATTTGCAATTGAGAAGTTCCGCCCATACTTGATAGGTGCAAAAGTCATTGTCCACATAGATCATGAGGCGCTTCGGTATCTTTTGAGCAAGAAGGACCCCAAAGCTCGGTTGATGAGATAGGTGCTTTTGTTGCAAGAGTTTGATATTGACATCCAAGATAGAAAAGGGAGTGAAAACCAAGTGGCGAACCACTTGTCTCGTTTAGAGGAGGAGGGGAGGCGGCATGATGGCCTTAAAATCAATTACTCCTTACCCGATGAGCAACTCTTGGATATATCAATGAAAGAGATGCCATGGTTCGCGGATGAGTTCTCTTCAAACCAAATGAAGAAGCTCAAACGGGATTGTCAAGATTATTATTGGGACGAACCATACATTTTTCGGATTTATACGGATGGGGTGATTAGAATATATGTACATAAAGAAGAGCAAGGTGAAATTCTTGGGGCTTGTCAATCTTTTTCATATGATAGTCATCATGGTAGATCAAGAACGTCGGTCAAAGTGCTTAGTTGCAGCTTCTATTGGATCGCTCTTTACGAGGATGCTAGTGAGCTAGTGAAAAGATGTGATGGATGTCAACGGGCTGGTGGAATCTCAAAGAAGAATGAATGCCTCTCACAACCATTTTAGAGATTTATATTTTCGATGTGTTGGGGTATTGACTTCATGGGCCCTTTTGTGAGTTCTTGTGGAAACACCTACATCTTGGTCGCGGTTGATTATGTGTCCATATAGGTTGAGGTTGTTGCTTTACCCAACAATGAGGCGAGAAGTGTGGTGGCTTTCTTGAAGAAGAATATTTTCACAAGGTTTGGTACTCCACGGGCTATTATAAGC
>AWOL01S0015421.1:0-48502 GCA_000715115.1 Nicotiana otophora | reverse complement strand
GTGTTGGGGTATTGACTTCATGGGCCCTTTTGTGAGTTCTTGTGGAAACACCTACATCTTGGTCGCGGTTGATTATGTGTCCATATAGGTTGAGGTTGTTGCTTTACCCAACAATGAGGCGAGAAGTGTGGTGGCTTTCTTGAAGAAGAATATTTTCACAAGGTTTGGTACTCCACGGGCTATTATAAGCGATGGGGGGTCATATTTTTGCAACAAGGCTTTTGACACTTTGCTTAGCAAGTATGGTATTACTCACAAAGTCACGACTTCTTATCACCCACAAGCTAGTGGGCAAGTGGAAGTCTCCAATAGGGAGATAAAGAGTATCTTGTCCAAAACGGTGAATGCTAATCAGGCGGATTGGTCCAAGAAGCTTGATGATGCATTATAGACTTATTGGATGACTTACAAAACACCTATAGGAATGTCTCCATAACGGTTGGTGTTCGAAAACGTTTTTCCTATTCTAGTGGAACTAGAGCACAAGGCCATGTGGGCTCTAAAGAAATTGAATCTTGATTGGGATATAGCCGCTAACTTGAGGGTTGCACATTTGAATGAATTGGATGAGTTCTGGTACTATGATTATTCAAGTTCATCCTTGTACAAAGAAAAGATGAAATATCTTTATGACAAATACATTTGGAACAAAGAGTTCAATGTGGGCGATCTTGTATTGTTGTTTAACTCAAGGTTGAGGATGTATCCCAGGAAGCTAAAGTCTAAATGGAGTGATCCTTTTGAAATTGTAGGTGTAACACCTTTTGGTGTATTAGAATTGAAGAACAAAAACAATGAAGTATTCTGAGTCAATGGTCACCGGTGGAGCACTATTTGGGAAAGGTTGGAGATAGCCACGTCGTGGCGGTCATCAATTTCAACTGATGGTATTTTGCATCGTGTCACGGCATTAAATCAGGCACTTCTTGGGAGGCAACCCATATTTTTTTTCTTTTTTTCTTTTGTAGTTAGGCTGTATTTTTGTTCTAACTTGATTCGGAGTGTGCTACAGGGCTGAGTGTGACTTACAGGAATTGTGGACCAAATATTTGGCTAAGTGCTCTAAGAATTGTGGACCGCAGTTGATTTATGCGGACCACACAATTATGGGTGTTGTAGCAAAAGAGCAATGCGGCCGCACAATTAACTTGCAGACTGCACAAATGAGAGGTTGAAAATACCAACTCTCTGAAGTTTTATCGTGTCAGAGAAATGGTCGATGTGCGACCGCACAAGAAATGTGCGACCGCACAAAAAGTTGTGCGGACCACAGATGGAAATCTGAGATGAGGCCCCCAGGTAACAGAGTGAGGATCGCACATGAAAATGTGTGGCCGCATTCGACCTTCTTCCCATTAGTGAACAACTGGTATAAATAGAGGAACAAGGCCATGTTTGCATTTTTCATTCTTTGAACAAAAAGATAGTGCTCTCTTGAAATTTCTTGGTGATTCTATTTGTCCACACACATAGACAACTTGACCATTCTCTCATTACACTCATTCATCTTGTATGCTTCAATTTCATGTTAATATTTTTAATTTATTTTAATTTGTAAATATTTAGTTCTTCTTAGGCCATTTGTTATTAGAATTCAATTGTGTATCCATGTGAGGTAAAATCTTAACTGGGTTAACTAATACATGCTCTATGGGGACTAGGTTAGTATATTTTCATGTTTCTATGATGTTGCCATGTCAAATTGTGCACGAAATTGAAAAACCTAGATAGAAACAATTGATCTATACGTAACTTTTGAAGTCTGCGACCGCACTTGAAATTGTGCGGTCTACAGAAATTGATTTTAGGGCAGCATTGGCGAGGCAGGGATATGTGGCCACAAGATAAAATGTGCGGACCGCAGAATTTCCATCGCGGCCGCAAAATAATACTTGTATTGTCATTAGAGAGTCCCTACATTGAAACTCCAATGTGTGACTGCAAGTCTAATTGTGCGGACCGTAGAAATCATGTTGCGGTCGTACATTAGTTAATTCTCTATCATCAGAGAGTTGGCATTTTTTGAGTTTCACAGGTGTGACCGCAAGTAAAATTGTGCGGACCGCACTTCACTTTTGCAACTAACAATCTCCTTTGCTTGATATAGACAATGGTTCGATCTAGAGGACATAGTGACACTTCAAAAGAGAGAGGTGAACCTTCTCGAGGCCGAGGCAGGAGTACCTTATCCCTTGGCCAACCAAAGACAATAAGGAAGAAAGCAACAACCAGCAGAGGGAGAGGTTTAGATCTCTCCGAGACGAGCTCATATGTCTCGTCTAGGAAAGTATCAAAGGCAACTCAGCCTCTGTTCAGGAGCAGTCGGTCGTACAGTCGAGGCCTCCAGTGAGATACCAGCTCAGGGACGAGCCATCCTTATCTCATAGCACTTCCGAGGGATCGAAGAGTACTAGTCAGGCTTCTGAGGCCTCCAGGGAGATACCAACTCAGCCTCTTGTTTTGTTTAGTAGCTTCTTTTTATGTTTTAGTAGATAATAAGACTTTGGTTTTCTTAATGCCACGGTTCTTTCCAAAGGTAGTTGTTGTGTGAACTGGGTGACTCGTCCCAACGATAGATGGCGCGACAACCTTCTTAAGGGAATGAGTTTATTTTTGTGTATAAGTAATAATACTAGTAGTAATGAATAAAAAGACATCATTAAGTCATGCTCGAAGAGTCAACTATGCTTCAATTGGCACCAACACACTTAACTACGTGCTTATGGTTAGAGGCAAGATTTTTGAAAGAAATAGCTCTAGTAGTGACTTTGTGACTCTTGTGTTGACTTTGTCAATCATTGAATGGTTTAGTTGGACCATAGTGATCTTTAAAATTAAATGTAGTCGTTATGGGCCCTTGACTCTGTCCTCTTTTACAATCTGGTTGCAGGAAGGGTAAGATGAATTATTGCTAGTCCAAGTATCCATGCGAAAGGTCTAGAACTTTTCTCGAATATGTTTCAAGGCGAAATACTAAATTTTGCTTGGTTTGAGAAGTGATTGTAGGCTTTCCATGGCCCGTTTGAGTTTTCTATTACCAACCAATATCATTATCCCTAGTCAACCCCTTTAGCCTCTAGCCTTTCTCATTTGATAACCATGTTACAAGCCTTTACTCGTTTTGTTGTGATCCTCTTTTGGCACTCGAGCTTTCCTTAATACTCTTCTGAAACAAATGGCTTAAAACGTAAGTTTGGGGGAGAGATGAGGAACTTGAAAAAGGTATCAAGGCACAAAAAGAGAAAAGAAATGATCTCTATAAGAAGAGAAGGCAAGAAAAGAAAAGAATAAAAGGAAAAATGCAAAAAGTGAATAAGTGGAAGGGTTGAATGGATTCAAAAAAAAGAAGTAATGATCCCAAACATGGAGAAATCAAAAAGGAAGAAAAAAAGAATGAAATAATCAAGAAAAAGTGATGCTAAGTTTCTCTAGTCCCCAATGAAAAGAAAGTGCCTCTAAAATTGATAAAGTGTGAGTCAAAAAATAAAAGATGAAATATTTAATAAAAAGTGTAACCACTTATCCATACGGTATCATTCCCTAACCTAAAAGCCTTCGTTGCATTCCCAAAGAAATCCTACTTGATTTCAAAGAAGTCCTACCAAAGAATTGTTTTTCTTTTTCCTTGATAAATTCTTAGCAGAGTTGAAAGCAAAATAAAGGACAGGTCCTCTTTTCTAATACATGCTTGGTGCGCGTTTAAAGGGGTCCTCGGCAATCTGTTTGAACGTGTGAGGTGGCCACTTGTTTATTTCGCATTGACTGAAAAATTGGCCGAAAAAAATCTCAAATAATTAATATTTGATACTCCGTTTCAATAAACTTATTTTATTTTTATTCCATGTCAAAAATAATTATCACTTTCCTTATTTAAAAGTAATTTATCTCTATGCAATAATTTATAGTCGCACAAAATATATATGCCTCATTTTACATCACAAATTCAAAAGTCTTATCTCTTTTCTTAAAATATATGTCCAATCAAATAAATTCACGGGAAGTATTATCTAGTGTCCTTTTCTGGATGTCGGTTTGCAACGATAGGCTTTTAGGTTTGACAGGAAATTTATCGATTAAATCCTATATCCATTTCTGTTTGCTGGTTACATTTTCATTTGACATGATTATTCAGAGAAATTAGAGAATGAATTTTCTAATATTTATTAAAAAGTATGTGAAATCATATACTATTTATTTACTTATGTATTTAAAAATAAATAATAGTAGAATAAAAATAACAGAGGAGTAAAATTAATCTCATTAAATTTACCCAGTGCTTAAAACTCACTGCTTTCTAGTTTCTACTTATGAAAATCAAATTATTCAATAAAAGTAATATTTGGGGACGAATGAAATAATATTTTAATAATTGTTTCTGGCTTTGTCAACATTTCGCTATTTCGGAGTAATATTTTTATGCGCAAAGATATGGAAGAATAAATTGCAGAATGGAGGTATATACTTCTAGGTTCTAAATTTGGTTCCTCATATTCATAAAGTGTTGACGAAATCTGCACAGCTCAGATACTCTACCGACATATCTAGAACTTGTGCCATTACTTTGTTGAGAGACCTAATTATTTTACTTGTTTCAAGTTGAACCAACTCCACCTACTTGTTTAGATTTTGGCAAAATATACTACTAACAATTATTGATAGTTTCATTTAAAGCATGCTAAATATATAATAACATACTCGTGATAATCTTGTACAATATAAAATGGTAGCATAAGAAATAACGATGGGGCAAATCTTTATTTTTGCAAAATATAGTACTCATGAGCGAAAGTATTGATTCTTATTATTCGCAAAATTATCAGGCCACCTATATTACTCCACCACCACTCATACTATAAACATGAAAGCAACATTGACACATATTAAATGTCATACCTACCCCTGATAGGAGATACAACAGAGAAATATGGGCCCAGGCCCATAAAAGCCCAATAACTGTAAACTTAAATCACAGAAACATGTGGGATGGATTCAGTATCGGAAACGGGCAGATTCTCACCGGAAATGGACAGTTTCTCATCGGACTTGGTCTTCTTACAGTTGTCCCTTATGGCCGTAAGCTGATAAGGCGACGCATCAGTAGCGAGCCACTGCTCCACTTCGAAATTCTGTTGGCTGCATTGCTTATGGACTCCGGTGACGGTAACCTCTACGTAGTTACAGTACCAACCGTGGCCTGGACCTGTTCCGTCGGAAGTCAAGTTCATCTTGCAGACCGGCCCAGTCAAACATGGGCCTCGGCCACTGAATATGTCCAAGTTTCCCCTCTCGAAATAGTTGTAACCTGGGCCCATAAGCCCACCCCAGGCCTCCAGGTTCTTGATTCTAATACCATACCCGTTTGCATCGTAGAGAGTCAAACTAATAATCGAATCGGTTCCACCTTTTATTATTGAACTCGTTCGGACGTAAGCTGTGAACACGCAATCATCATCCTGCGTTTGTTCAAAAAAAATTAAATAGATAAATAAAAGAAGAAAAACAAATAGGTTAATAAGAAGTTGGATATTAATTGGGAGTTCAAGTTACGTATATTGGCTAAGATATAAAACCACTATTAGATCTTGAATGTAAAGGACTTAACCTAAACAACAAGCTAAGTACGACTCAGTCACATATAAATCGAGTTAGGCTGTAAGATGGGAGTTGCGGGATTAGAGATAGGTAACTTACGGATCCAGAAATGGAGGAGATGGAGAAAGAGAAGAAGAGGATGAAGAGAAGGAACCAGAAATGATTGAAATGAGCTGCTACTTCCATGGCTTCTCTTGAGCTTTCTCTGTTCTTTCTCTCTCTCTTTATCTTTCTAGAATATTGGAGTAGTAGTAGAATGGGGTACTATTTAATGAATCACATCATTCATCAAGGTTAGTGGGTGACAATATTTGTACTATTTTTCTTTTTCCTGTCTTTTTTAAATAATGAAAGGTCACATAATTTAGTAATGTACATAGTCTACTATAGCTCTAGTTACCCTTGGATTCATCCGCGTCGGGATCTTGAAAGTTGAAACACAATTTTAGGTCGCCTTGCAAAAACAGCTATAGTATATGATTTTAAGATACTCCTTTTAGCATGATTTGCACATTTACTTCTATAGGTTTTTGTGCATACGCCTTGCGCGTGTAATTTGGCTTTTATCACTAATGTATTTAGAATAATCATATAATTATAAATAATATTTATCTGTTAATAGAAAAAAAGGAGTATTAAGATTGATGAGATACTATCAAATAACGTTATAATTTATTATTTTTTACAAAAAATTTGTACAATATTTACAATAACTGATACTGCAATGCATCTACAATGAGACTATATAAAGCAGACACTAAAACTTAACTTTTCGGAAAGAAAATAAATCAAACAAAAGAATAAACAAAAAGGTTTAGTTGCACGAGATTTTATCGTGACTTTAACTTTTTTTAAAAATAAAAATCAGACTAAAAGATATATCTATGTAGATTTTTTTTCCATGCTTATAGGCACATCGTGCAGCACTATATATATATATATATATATATTATAGGTTAAAAATATTCTAAATCACAAAAAATAGGAGAAAAAGTACGAAAAACAACCTCGATGAGTCTTGATGTATGTGCATGTAAGGGAGGTTCTCTTATAAATTAAAAACGATAGTGATTTTTATGAAAAGAGAAGGGTGGACTTATATTTTAGGACTTTGTAAAAGACAAACTGTCCAAATAAGAAAAAGATTATATTTATATAAGTAAATATTACTCCCTCCGTTTCAATTTATGTGAACTTATTTTCTTTTTAGGCCGTACAAAAAAGAATGACCTATTTTCTTATTTGGAAACAATTTATATTTATGCAATGATTTATAGCCACACAAAATATATGTGCCTCATTTTACACCACAAGTTCAAAAGTTTTCTCTCTTTTCTTAAACTCCGTGCCCAGTCAAATGGGTTCACATAAATTGAAACGGATGGAGTATGAGCTTTTACCTAGTTCAAATAAAAAAATATTTAATAGTCGAAATTTTAGTTATTAATTTGAAAGTACTAAGTATTCGGAAAATTATTAAATGACATTTTTGTCCAATGTTAAATTTATTTTCAAAGGTAAAAAAAAGACGAACGTTATTTCGATTAGGGCATTCGTGCTTTTACATGTGATTGTGTGTGTATCCCATATTAATGATATAAAGATTTTAAAAAATCACATAAATATTATAATATAGAATTATGATTAATAGTTCAAACAATATATAATTTATATAATATATAAATTTTAATTATTTTAAAGTTCTAAGTATTAGTACTTTCTACATTTTTCAAATAAAGAAAGATTTAATAAGCAAATTTTTATATGTATTTTTTAAATTTTATATGTATTGGAGTTTAGTTCTTTTATAATACTAATATATACAAATAAATAAATTCATATGTATTTTATAGTCATAGATACAATAATATAAGCATGTTACTAAAATTAAACTTATATGTAATTTGAAACTATTTTGAATGAGTTAAAATAGTTCCTAAAATCATTCAACTTTAGGAATTAGAATGTGATTCATGCGTGTTTAAGCTAGACGCGCGGGTGTTCGAAAATTTTTCTAAGGTGTATAATACCAGTTTGAAAAGTTATATGGACATCTATAATGGAGTAGAGGTAATTTGAAACAAATCAAAAACATTTAAGTCTAGGTTGACATTAAATTCAAAAATAATTGAATAACTATTTTGCGTGTAATATTTAATTTAATGAATATAAAAATCGATCGACCACATACTTTTAATTGGTAAGAACAACTCTTCCATGCTCAAAAACTTAGTTGCTGACTATATGCACTAAAAATTGCATAGGACGCCCTATTTGATTGCTATTATTTAACTTGTACCTACTTTTAAAATTTTATTTAACTTGTACCCATTGTTTAAACAACTTTAGGCTTTTTTCTCCTCCTTCTTCTTCTTCTTCTTCTTCTTCTTCTTCTTCTTCTTCTTCTTCTTCTTCTTCTTCTAACAATGATTTTATATGGTACTTGTGAACATATTTTAAGGTAGTTTATCATGTTTTACAGTGGTGAGCTATTGTGGCCCTTTATTTTTTATTATTGCTTAGGGTTTCTTCTTTTTCTTTTTCTTAATTGCAAATAGGTTCGTTAGATTTATTATTGTTTTGATAAATTGATGACTGTGGTTTGTTCTTGATGATATTTGGAGGTTATGTTTTAAATTTAAACTCATTTGCAGTAGATTTAGGTATTAAATCGTATATTGGATTGTTAAAATTCGAAGAACAAATTTTTGTTTATGGACAATTTATACTTCAGGCCTATTTGGCCTTAAGTGCATGAAAACGTTGGTTGTACTTCAGATCTTTTGGCCTTAAGTATATCTAAGGTGCAAATTTTCGCTTCAGAATTATTGGTCTTTAAGTGTAGGAAAACGTTTGTTGCACTATAGACCTTTTGGTCTTAAGTGCATCTGAAAAGCAATTTTTCACTTCAGATTTATTGACCTTAAGTGCATGAAACCATTGGTTGCACTTCAGATTTATTTGGCCTTAAGCACATCTGAAGTGCAATTTTTCACTTCAGACTTATTGGCCTTAAGTGTAAGAAAATATTTGTTGCACTTCAGACCTTTTGGCCTTAAATGTATCTGAAGTACAATTTTTCACTTCAGACTTATTGGCATTAAGTGCATGAAATCATTGGTTGCACTTCAGACCCATTTGGCCTTACATGCATCTAAAATGCAATTTTTTCACTTCAGACTAAATTATTTTTAACTTCAGACCCGATAAGTCTAAAATTGATCGTAAAATGGATAGACTTGCAATTATTTTTTGCAAAGTGGGTATAGGTTCAATTTGACCCAAAAACCGGGTATAAATATAAAAGCCCCTATATGCAACATTGTTATGATTTATTTTCACAAAATAAAAATTTAAACAAAATAGAAAAACATACAATGTTCAAGTTAAGTGTTTCCTAGTAAAAAGGAAATTTGAAAACGTTAATCTAAGGTAATTTTCGGCCTCTGCTATTGCCCTTTTCCCCCTAAATATTAGAAAAAGTATAGTGTAGTTGTATCATAACTAATGTGTATCATTTATATAAGGTAAACTCTTCCTCGATTTTTTAAATGTGGATATTTCAAGAGCTTAAATAAAAAAGATATGATAAATAGAATTTAGTTGTAAAAGTCCTAAATATTAGGAAGATAAAGTAAAATGACATTTTTATTCAATGTAAAACTTATTTTTTAAGGGTACAAAAAGAGAACGACATTTCGCTAAGGGGGCTTCGTCCTTTTAATATATTACTAGTCTTAAGATACGCGCTTTGCGCGTGTACCTATATCAATAAATATATAATTTTGAAAACATATGTAAATACTATTAAATAATATATTTGAGTTATTGAAAAAATATATCACAGAAAAAAATGTGAGTTCCTAAAAGTTAATAAATATTAATCTCACTAAACTAGCTTATTAACTAAATAAATCCAACTTTATAAAAATCTTTTTATGTCTTATTATGATTTATGAGATGTGGAATACATATCTTATGGAAATTATTATTATCCTTTTTACCAAATACTTACCATAATTATTCAAAGATAATAAAACAAATTGAAGGATTTGAACCTTTTGGTCTTCTAGAATTTTGTGAGTGAAGAGATTAAACTATAGCTCCTAGAAAAATATTGATAAATAAAAATATAAACTCTTATATAACTAATATTACAACAACAATAATATATCCAGTATATTCTCAATATGTGGGATATGAGGAGGGTAGTCTCGACGTAGACCTTACCCCTTGTAACGACCCAACGGGTCGTTTTGATCTCTAGCACGCCATTCAGCGGTTTGAGACCCTGAGCAGCTTCACTTCAGGTATTAGGACTTGTACTTATGGTCGGAATTGAATTTCAAAAAGTTCGGAGTTAGTTTGGGAAGAAAATTCTAATTTCGGAAGCTTTAAGTTGGAAGAATTGACTAAGTTTTGATTTTTGAGTAAACGACCTCGGAATCGGGATTGAAAGGTTCCAACAGGTTCGTATGATGATTTTGGACTTANTATGAATTTCTGCACATCTCTTCCGTCGTGGTAGCATTTCAAGAGTTGGAACATGACTTATACATGTCATGAAGTGTATTGCGGGCATCAGATTCGTGGAATTTCGGCTATTGTTATCGGAGGATGTTATTATGGTCATGTGAATTATGCGGTGCATGGTAAGAATTTAGTAAGGGTATACAATCATGTTTGGTGTAGTGTGTAGTAATTGATTCGGTGTTCGTATGTTAGAAACAGGCCTGGTGGAGAATTTCGGATGTTGGAATTTGACTCTAAGACTTACTTGACTAAATAAAGAGGAAGATCTTCAGACTGGCTCGAGCTAATGTGCTTAACTGAATTGTGGTAGCACGGGTAGGTGCACGAGGTGTTAAACAACGATTTCAGACAACTCCATAACAGTTCTTAGCACGTTCGAGGACGAACGTATGTTTAAGTGGGAGAGAATGTAACGACCCGACCAGTCGTTTTGAGCGCTAGCGCATCATTCAGCGGCTTGAGACCCTGAGCAGTTTCACTTCAAGTATTATGACTTGTACTTATAGTCGGAATTAAATTTCGGAAAGTTCAGAGTTAGTTTGGGAAGAAAATTCTAATTTCAGAAGCTTTAAGTTGAAAGAATTGACTAAGGTTTGATTATTGAGTAAACGACCTCGGAATCGGGATTGGAAGGTTCCAACATGTTCGTATGATAATTTTAGACTTGGGCGTATGTCCGGATCGGAATTTGGATGACCCGGGAGCATTTCGGCACATATTATGGAAGTTGGCATTTTTGGAAGAATTTTCTAAATTTGGGTTGAAGTGCATTTCAATATTATTGATGTCCGTTTGGGATTCCGAGTCTGGGAATAGCTCCGTAAGGCGATTCTGGTATTGGGAGCGCGTCCGGATGTGGATTTGGAGGTCTGTAGGTCATTTGGCAAACGTTAGAAATTTGAAGATTTTTGAGAAGTTTGATCGGGAGTAGACCTTTTGATATTGGGGTCGGATTCCGATTTCGAAAATTGGAGTAGGCCCGTAATGTCAAATGTGACTTGTGTGCAAAATTTGAGGTCAATCGAACGTGATTTCATAGGTTTCGGCATCGAATGTAGAAGTTTGAAGTTCTGAAGTTCATTAAGGTTGAATTGGGGTGTGATTCATGATTTTGACATTGTTTGATATGATTTGAGGCCTCGAGCAAGTTTGTGTTGTGTTTTGAGACGTATTGGTATATTTGGTTGAGGTCCCGAGGACCTCGGGTGGATTTCGGATGGTTAACGGATCGAATTTAGACTTGGAAGATGTGCTGAGGCTGCTGTCTTCTGGTGTAACTGCACCTGCGAGGTTATGTCCGCAGGTGCGGAGCCGCAGAAGAGATCATGAGGGTCGCAGGAACGGTTCTGGCTGGGGAAGGCTGGGACCGCAGATACTATATAGTTTGTGGTGTTATATGAGCAGGATGGCTCTCGAGATACAGGTCATTTATTGCACCTTAGTCGTGCTTGAGTTTTGTAGCTTATGGCGCTATCTGTCTCCCCAGGGATAATATTATGCACTTGGCGTGCTTGTGGTCGATATTCGAGTATTTTGTAGCTAAGAACATTTTAGCTCGGTAAAGTATCTCCTTCTAGAGTATTATATGTGGATCGGGTGGCAGGCCGCCACCGGCATTTTGGTTGGACCGGGTGGCACGCCGCCATGGGTATGTTGTTTGGATCGGATACACGCCGCAACGGTATTATGTGTAGATCGGGTTGCACGCCGCAACAGTGTTATGTGAGTACAGTTCCCCCTATATCTATTATTGTGTGTTTTGCTTCTCATTTTCTGAGGAAGGTTCATAACATCTTTTTGGTGGTTTAAATTAGTTACGTGGGTTGAGTAGTTCTTTCCAGAGTTCGTTTTCCTTATGTACCACATTCGAGTTTGTGGATTGTTGGCACGTGGTGGCATCATATGAGACCTTTGGTAGTGTTTGTGGTGGCTTATTGCCGGAACGACTTGTACTGGGTGAGACGAGATTTTTGGACTTGAGATCAGTGCGATCAAATTTATATGAAGCATATTAGAGGGCAAATATCGTTATTTGGTTCATAATGAGGTAATGGTTCTTGCCAAGAGAAGAAACCCAATGATTTATTGACTCGGCAGTTGGCTATGAATTTCTGCACATCTCTTCCGTCGTGGTAGCATTTCAAGAGTTGGAACATGACTTATACATGTCATGAAGTGTATTGCGGGCATCAGATTCGTGGAATTTCGGCTATTGTTATCGGAGGATGTTATTATGGTCATGTGAATTATGCGGTGCATGGTAAGAATTTAGTAAGGGTATACAATCATGTTTGGTGTAGTGTGTAGTAATTGATTCGGTGTTCGTATGTTAGAAACAGGCCTGGTGGAGAATTTCGGATGTTGGAATTTGACTCTAAGACTTACTTGACTAAATAAAGAGGAAGATCTTCAGACTGGCTCGAGCTAATGTGCTTAACTGAATTGTGGTAGCACGGGTAGGTGCACGAGGTGTTAAACAACGATTTCAGACAACTCCATAACAGTTCTTAGCACGTTCGAGGACGAACGTATGTTTAAGTGGGAGAGAATGTAACGACCCGACCAGTCGTTTTGAGCGCTAGCGCATCATTCAGCGGCTTGAGACCCTGAGCAGTTTCACTTCAAGTATTATGACTTGTACTTATAGTCGGAATTAAATTTCGGAAAGTTCAGAGTTAGTTTGGGAAGAAAATTCTAATTTCAGAAGCTTTAAGTTGAAAGAATTGACTAAGGTTTGATTATTGAGTAAACGACCTCGGAATCGGGATTGGAAGGTTCCAACATGTTCGTATGATAATTTTAGACTTGGGCGTATGTCCGGATCGGAATTTGGATGACCCGGGAGCATTTCGGCACATATTATGGAAGTTGGCATTTTTGGAAGAATTTTCTAAATTTGGGTTGAAGTGCATTTCAATGTTATTGATGTTTGTTTGGGATTCTGAGTCCGGGAATAGCTCCGTAAGGCGATTCTGGTATTGGGAGCTCATTCGGATGTGAATTTGGATGTCCGTAGGTCATTTTGGATCATTTGGCAAAAGTTAGAAATTTGAAGATTTTTGAGAAGTTTGACCGGGAGTGGACCTTTTGATATCGGGGTCAAATTCCGATTCCGAAAGTTGGAGTAGGCCCGTAATGTTAAATGTGACTTGTGTGCAAAATTTAAGGTCAATCGGACGTGTTTTGATAGGTTTCGGCATCGAATGTAGAAGTTTGAAGTTCTAAAGTTCATTAAGGTTGAATTGGGGTACGATTCATGATTTCGACATTGTTTGATGTGATTTGATGCCTCGAGCAAGTTTGTGTTGTGTTTTGGGACGTGTTGATATATTTGGTTGAGGTCCCGAGGGCCTCGGGTGGATTTCGAATGGTTAACGGATCGAATTTGGACTTGAAAGATGTGCTGAGGCTGTTGTCTTCTGGTGTAACCGCACTTGCGAGATTATGGCCGTAGGTGCGGAGCCGCAGAAGCGACCATGAGGGTCGCAGGCGCGGTTTTGGATGGGGAAGGCTGGGACCGCAGATGCGGTAGAGTTCCGCAGAAACGGGACTGCACCTGCGCACGTAGTGCCGCAGAAGCGAAGGCGCAAAAGTGCGGATGGAGCCGCAGATGCGGAGTTGAGGGGCCTGAAGGAGGACCGCAGAAGCGGTATTTTGGCTGCACCTACGGGACCGTAGAAGCAGTCAAGTGACCGCAGGTGCGAAAGATCGCTGGACAGTGTGTTTCTTTAAGAACGGGGAATTGGCCCATTTTTGGAGAGCTTCAAATGGGGGGTTTTCATCATCTATGCCAATGTTAGTTATCCCCATCTATTTCAAGATAAATACATGGTTTTTATATGGATTAAAGCATGAACGTAGAAATTTGGGATTTTGAAGAAAAACCTAAAAACCATTGTATTCTTGGATTTTGATCACGAATTTGGGCATGAAATTTAGAATAAATTATATATTTGAGTTCGTGAGGTTATGGGTGAAGTTTATCTTCAAAAATATTTGGAATCCGGGCAAGTGGACCCGAGAGTAATTTTATCAACTTTTCAAGCGGAGTTGGGAATTTATTTAAATCGAATTGTTGTGAGTATTAGAGTATATTTTTATGGGTTTGCACATTTATTGACTAGTTTTGGAGCGTTGGGCATCGGTATGAGTTGTTGGAAAGGCTTGGGAGCCGGCTATGAAATTCCGGAGCGAGGTAAGTCTCCTTTCCAACCTTGTAAGAGGGAATTAACCCCATAGGTGAAATAATTCAATATGTGCTTCTATTTGTGGGGGCTACGTACGCACGAGGTGATGAGAGTCCGTGCGTAGCTACTAATATGCTTATGTCCGGGTAGTCTAGGACCCAGATCATGTTATAATTGCGATGCTTGCATCCTACTTGTTAATCTAAATTGTTTAAATCATATCGAAACTTGGTAAAGGAACTATAAAAGGTTAAACTCCATCCTTCTTGACCGTAAATGAAAATTTATATTCTTTGAATAGTTGCCTTAATAAATCTTGAATTTGGTTGTTTTAAATTATATTTATTCTCCTTTTTAGAGCGGCCCGAACGCCTCGGCAGGTTAAATAGATGTATCTATGGTTCACGTCGTTCGACCCTCGGCAGTGCACAGTTTAAATATTTATGTTGGAGCGGGCCGTACGACCTCGGCATGATTTACGCATGATATATCTTTGGAATTGATAATAATTGATATTGTTTTCATTGGCCCAAGGTCCAAAAATGTTAAATGACGAAAATAAATTTGGAAATTTCTTATGAACAAAAGAATGGTTTACTTATTTCATGACATTGAACTTACAGCCGTTCTACGTTATCCATGCCTAATTATATTACTGGTATTTTATTTATATCCCATAGTAAGTGTCGAAGCCGACCCCTCGTCACTACTTCTTCGAGGTTAGGCGGGATACTTACTGGGTACGTGTTGATTTACGTACTCATACTACACTTGCTGCATATTTTTGTACAGGTACATATATGCCTAGTGGCCCTGTAGGCGCAGATACGCGGTTATAGCGGGGACTTAGGTGAGCTGCACTCTATACTACGATCCGCATCCAGCAGAGTTTCCTTCAGAGTATTTTTATTTTTTCTGTCCAATTTGTATTCCGGACAGATGCCGTATTTTATTTTTCATTCCTAGTTGATGCTCATGCACTTGTGACACCGGTTTTTGGAGTGATAAGGGGTAGTCCTGTATTGAAATTGTTAAAAATATTATTATATACACTGTAAATTCCATCTTTTACTATTTAATTGAAGGAAATATGATTTCAAAAATATTAAAATGAGAACCAAATTAAGTATTTATTTTTTTGGCTTGTCTGACAGCGGGGTCGGGCGCCATCGCGACCTTTAATGGATTTTGGGTCGTGACACCCCTGCCTAATGAAGGTAAATAGGCTATTTCCAATAGATTTTCGGTTCGGAAAGGGTAATTAGTACCAAATAATAATAACAGAGAATACATACCTGAGGCCAAAAAATCACATAACGCAATAAAGATCTGAGAACATGAAGGGACATGCATGTTACTAAGACTATCGGTGAGCAACTAAGAAACTCCCAACTACCTACTAACCTTCTACCCTAATCCTCGACTTCCATACCCTCATATCAATGGTCATATCCTCAGTAAGCTGAAGCATCGGCTTATATAACTAATATTGAATTACAAAAAATAATGTAATATGATTTAAAAAAATATAAGGAGTTATCATTTGTTGGAATGAATATAAAAAGAAAGAAAAATGATAATGACAACTTCTTTTGAATACATTTTTTCTTATGTTACATCCTTATTGTTTCAACTTAGCATTTTTAGCAATTTAACTTTTGATACTATATTATAATGAATTTCGCTCTATTTTCTAATTTCTTTCACGACAAATGTTCTTCTTGTGTAAACAATTTAATATACCTTAAGAGTTTTAACAACTTGGCAAATAATTTTACTTATATAATGATTTTGAAACAAAATTGAATTGAATTTTTTGCTGATTTATTAATTTAAAAACTTTATTATTTATTGAGATTTCATGCTTTTATGATAGTGTAGAAGATACATATTATTTTCGAACTTTTCTCCTATTCGAACAATATATTATTCTTTTTATCGGTTTGTGTAATATTTAAAAATTATATTTAATAATTAGAATAAATATTTAATTAGGTACAAAACCTCTTGCTTTTAGTAGTAACAGTATATATAAACACCTTGTAAGAATTATAGGTTCCCTAATAAGAAGAATAAATGTGAGCATATTTCCATGGAAATTGCCGCGAGAATATATAAGGAAAAGACGCGTAATACTCTTACTTCTTTTAAATAATATCTATTTCAAATTACTTAATATTAGTATTTTTTTTACTTAATTCAAATAAGAAAAAATTTAATAATCGAAATTCTAGTTGATTTTAAAGTCTTAAATATTAGAAAAATAACTAAATTACGATTTTGTCTAATGTAAAATTTATTTGTAAAGGGTTAAAAAGGAATTCTTCCATTTTTTATTACCACATTTCATCTGGGTCATTTTCTTTGACTTTTTTCTTGTTTTTTGTTTTCAAATTCTTCTGGAATTCTTCCATTTTTTATTACTACATTTCATCTGGGTCATTTTCTTTGACTTTTTTTTTTGTTTTTTTTTTTAAATTTTAAGAAGAATAATATTTTTATATATTTGAAAATAATTTAATTTTATATTTTTTGATTATTTTTAATGATATGCTTTTATAACAAAAATGACATGAGAAATTTAAGACAATAAATTTTTAAAATAAAAATCTTTTCTTTCTGAAGGTTCATATCAAATTAAACTTCGTCATATAGATTGAAATGGAGGGAGTCTAAGTTTTAAAACATATTATAAAATTTGTATGAGGATGTCTCAAGCATTTGACATGGTTCACATTTTTATTTTAACATTTTTAAAAGTAAAAAAAAAAAAAGACTACGTTTTTTTCAACTTGAACTTAGAAGGACCAGTAAAATGGGCCAGCGGTGAATTACCTCTTTTTAACCCTACCCCCCCCCCCCCCCCCCCAAACCCAAAAAAAAACAAAACCGAGACGACGTTGAAACGATTAAAATGTTTTTCTTTCTCCTGTTCACATGATTGATTGAAAAAGCACATGAGCAGGCAAGGAATGCGCGTCAATGCTAATAAAGAACTTACAATGTGGGGATCCAAATTTGTGACCCCACGTTTTGCACTTTCTTTTTGTTAAATTTAGTCGTTGAATATCTAGCAGGTTTTCACCTATTTGCGTTTTGATTCCTTTTCTTAAAGTTCACTTATTTTTTGTAAAATCTACTTTCAAACTGTTATTTACTCCAATTAAAGTTGAGATGAAGACAATTCTTCAAAAAACAACAACAACAACAACAACAACAACAACAACAATCCAGTATAATTCCACTAGTGGGGTCTGGGGAGGGTAGTGTGTACGCAGACCTTACCCCTACCCTGAGGTAGAGAGGCTGTTTCCAAATGACCCTCGGCATCCTTCCCTCCAAGAACTCCCCACCTTGCTCTTGGGGTGACTCGAACTCACAACCTCTTAGTTGGAAGTGGAGGGTGCTTACCATCAAAGCAACCCACAAGAATTTTCTTTGAAGACAATTCTTCAAAGAAAAATAAAAATGAGCATCATCTTTCCATCAACAAAGTCTCCTCGTGATAAAGTTTTAACCAAAGGGCAAAAAGAAGTGATAATCCTCCGTTCACTTTTACTTGTTCATTTTGAATTTTTAACGTCTCTTAAAAAATAATAAATGAAATATATATTTTACAATTTTATCCATAGTAATGATAGCATTTTTCAAAAGTCTTAAAAAATAATTTGGGAATGAGTAGTTAATGATTAGGGTAAAACAGAAAAAAAAATTATCTTTCTCTTGATTTAGTATAGTTGATAAGAAAAAGTAAAAATATATTTTAGTATAATAGACAAATAAAAGTGAACGAAGGGAGTAGTTCGCTAAATCTAACCAATTAGCTGTTCACCTTCTTCAAAAATTCAAAGATATAATATTCTTTTTGTCATGGATTGGTTATCCCTTTTAACTTGTACACCTTTTCTTCTAAGAAATCTTTTTTGTCTAGATAAATTTCACAAGATTGAATGATTAGGTAGGCGTTTGGACATAAAAATTATAATTTTTGAAAAAAGTAATATTTGGAGTTAAGTTGAAAAATGATGGAGTATTTGGAATATGAACTTATGTTTGGACTGTATTTCACTTGAAAACATATTGCAGTTTGTGAGTGGGGAAACAAAAATTTTTGAATTCTGATTTTTGAAATACTCATTTTCGAAAAAATTCAAAAAACTTGCAAAATGTTATGGACAAAAACATTTTTGAAATAAAAATTTCGAAAAAAAGGAAAATATATCGATGGACAAACGAGTCCTAGCTAGGGGTATACATAGGTCGGGTTAGTTCGGATTTTCTAATTACCAAACCAAACCAATTATATCGGGTTATTAAATCTAAAGACCAAACTAAACCAATAAAAGTCGGATTTTTAAATCTCGATTTTTCTCGGGTTGTTTCGGGTTTTGGGTTGTTTCGGATTTTTTTTTCATAAAGTCTTCAGACCACAAAACATAGAATCTGTGCTCCAAATATTTCTTTAATCTTAGTAAGACAAAACTATATAAGGTGTTTTTTAATAAAATAACATAAATATGAGATGATTCATGGCATTGTACTAAAATATTCAACAATAAAGATGAGAAAATCACATAAAATAAATATTATTAATAAGTCATATGAAAACAAACATAATTTAAAATTATTAATAAGTTGCTAAAATAAGTACGACTAATAAGTACTATTATTTACATGACTAAACACTAAAAGAAAAATAAGTTATGCATTTTATCTAAATCATGTAAAAACTAAAAAATAAATATCCAACACTATTTTCATTCATTGTACAATTGAATTGAATGCCTTTTATTATCATTAGTATTGATTTGATTTTGGTTTAGGATTTATTTGAGTTACTAACATTTATGGACTATAAAACTTATTAGAGCATCCAAAAATTATAAGTCCAAGCTTGAAATAATACGTTAAAAGATAAAATTATGAAAAAGCTTAAGAAATATTTATAAACTGCTCTACGATAAATATTTTCATGTATTAAATATATTTAAAACTTCTATACATATAATGTCGGGTTGGTTTGGTTTCGGTTTGACTTTTTTTAGTTAAAACCAAACCAAACCAAATATCGTCGGATTTTTTTTTTCAACACCAAACCAATCAAACCAAACTATAGTCAGGTTTTTTTTTCTCGATTTGACTCGAATTATCGGGTTGGTGCAATTTGTCGGTTTTATTTGTACACCCCTCGTCCTAGCTCCCTTCAAAACTAGTTTCAATTATTTTTCAAACATGTTTTATCCGGGAAAATAGATTTGGAAGAACTTAATAAAATCTTTTATATCATGTCAAACCAATTCCTTACGTCTTTTCAACTACTCATATTTGTACCTTTTGCACTTCTTATTGCACCATATTTTGTTTTTGTAGTCATAGTTAGGTGCTTCACATATTGGCCAACACGGGATTATCCTACTGAAAATATTTCCTAAATTTCTACAAACAAACATTTAAAAAGTCAAAAAAAGGGACTAAAGTTTGAAGTGCCAAAAGTGAAAAGTTTAAACTATGAGGGGTACTATACATTTAATCACAAATTTCTGCGTCTAACAATTTTGTTAGGAGTATTTTCCTTTTGATTGTTTAGCCAACTGCATAAAGAGAGTTTTGAAAACAAGGAAACTTATTGACTTTGATTAAGAAATTTGAGACACCATGTTAGATTAACAAAATTATTTGACAGCAAAATGTTCTTGTCAAATAATTTTGTTTTTCCTTTTCCTTCACAAACTTCCATCAAAATATATTATGACGGGTCATTTTCTAGGACCGGCTTAGTGTCTGTTTGACCAAACAATATAACTCTTGGTTCAAATAATTAAATTTATGTGATAATGGGTTAAACTTAGTTAATAATAATATTTCTAGATGTGAATTCCGGAAATGTGACTAGCGTTAGATATATCTGGTAGAAGAATGATAGCAGCGTGCAATAACTATTCTAAAAAGTATGAGCAATAATGTATCATTTAATAGCAATGAATAACAATAAATGTCATTTAAGTAAATATGAGGAGTGATCACCCAATAAAGAATGAACTAGATGGTTGTTCCTCCCGACAATGATGAGTGACAGACAAATCCTAGAATGTTCGAACCATTATCGGATCTAGTGAAAAAGTATGGAATAATATGAATGAGAATCTCGATGAAAAGGTAGTGTTTGTATCTTAGCAAGAGAGAGAGAGATAATCTTTCGTCAAAAGTCTATTCTTACAAAATGAATGTCACATGCCCCATATCATTGTCTTTTTTTCTATTTATATGAGACATTTTCCTAGTAAATCCTAATAGTACAAGTGCAGAGAATATCCATTAGAATATTCTCTTTAATATCCTATTTCGAAAAATCGTTACAACTTCATCAACGGTGCTCGACCTTGACCATTGTTGACATCTCGATCATGAGTCTCGCTGTTTCTTGGTCGGCCTCGACTGACGATGGCTCGAGGATTCTTTCTTTAGTGTTAGCTTATCTTAAATATTCTAGGGCAGATTTTGACCCATACAGTTATTCCCTCCGCTTATTGAGGCCGACCTCCGGCGGGCTTGATGAGCGGATTTCGTTTATTGCCGTCGAAATGATTCGACGAGCTAACCGGGTCGTGATGATTGAGGCGAGCTGGCAACGTGGCCCTTTGTGAGCCGTAAACTTTGGAGTTGTGCTGTCCATGAATCAAGGTGACGTCATGCGTCACCATGATGCATTTTTCCATGATCATCGGAGATGACACCTCTATCAATAGCGTGATGTTCACAACTACACACAAACTCAAGCGATCCATCACCCCCCAACGGTACGACGAACTCGAAGAAAGTATGATCTTCGACAAGTGGGATGCCGACGGTTTGGCCTTTCCTCATCGTGACTCTATCGTTATTACTCTCCGAATTTTGGATATTCATGTTAAACGTATTATGATTTATGATGGGAGTGGCGCGTGCATTATCCATCCCCGAGTAGTTACCTAAATGAGACTTGAGGATAAGATAGTGCCACGCTGCATCACACTAACTGGTTTTAATGATGCAGTCGAATGGACATCCGGAGAAATTACTCTCCCTATTTTGGCCAGCGGCATTATCCTAGAAATAATATTCCACATCATCAACCAAGACACCGCGTACAATGCCATAGTGGGGCGACCGTGGACACACCCCATGAAGGCCGTCCCCTCCAGCTTATACCAAGTCATCAAGTTCCCAACTCTGTGGGCACTATTCAGCATACGAAGAGAGAAGCGCACATCCCGAGAATGGAACCAAATTTCTTTAGACAGTACGGCCTCCCAACAAAGGAAGGACAAAGAAA
Source organism: Nicotiana otophora (assembly GCA_000715115.1). Lineage (NCBI taxonomy): Eukaryota > Viridiplantae > Streptophyta > Magnoliopsida > Solanales > Solanaceae > Nicotiana > Nicotiana otophora. The sequence continues at coordinate 26,878 of AWOL01S0015421.1, read as the reverse complement.
AATAAGCATAGAAATCAGCAGGGTCGAGGTCGGGGCATAATGAGGTCGGGGAAGGCATTAAAGATCCCGACATAGTCGAAGCCACAGGGTCGACCATAGAATACCTAGACCCCATTCAATTAGACTCTAATGACCACAACAGAAAGTCTTATATCGGTTGCAAGCTCCAGAACCTAGGTAAATCAAGTCAATTCTTAAAAGCTAACGCGGATTTGTTTGCTTTCAGCCATGCAGATATGCCGGGAATCCCAAAGGAGATCGCCATGCACAAATTAAACGTCGACCCCTACCACTCCCCGATGAGGCAGGTCAGGCATAAATTCAACTCCGCAATCAATGACGCAGTGCGCGAAGAGGTGGAAAAACTGTTAGAAAATGGTTCCATAAGGGAATCAAAGTACCCCAAATGGGTCGCCAACGTGGTAATGGTTAAAAAGAAGAATGGGAAATGGCAGATGTGTGTAGACTTCACAGACTTGAACAAAGCATGCCCAAAGGATTCATTCCTACTGCCTCACATCGACCAACTCATTGATGCCACGGACGGACACGAGCTGCTAAGTTTGTTGGACGCTTACTCATGCTATAATCAGATCCTCATGGAAGAGGAAGATCGGAAAAAATCACATTCATCACTAACTAAGGAACGTACTGTTACAGGGTCATGCCCTTTGGACTAAAGAACGCGGGGGCGACCTATCAAAGGTTGGTGACGAGAATGTTCAAGGATCAGCTCAGCAAGACAATGAAAGTATATATAGACGACATGTTGGTCAAGTCAAAAAGAGGATAAGATCATATTGATCATTTGAAAGAGACTTTTGACATACTCAGACAGTACAGAATGAAACTGAGCACAGAGAAATATGCGTTCGGCATAGCCTTAGGAAAATTTCTAGGGTTCCTCGTATCATAGCGAGCGATCGAGGTCAACCCTGACCAATTAAAGCCATTGAAGGGATACCCGAACTCTTAACCACCAAAAACACATGTCCAAAGATTGACTGGCCACATCGCTACCCTATCAAGGTTCATCTCGCGGTCGTCGGATAGATGCCATAAATTCTTTGGCGAACTCAAGAAAGATAACGACCTCTAATGGACTTCGGAGTACGTCTAGGCTCTAAGGGAACTAAAGGCATACCGAGTCACAAGTGCTCGCTGACTTCAACACAAAAATAATGCCTGAAGTCGGAGGGGAAGCCCTCCAAACTTCCCCCCAAACACAAGACCTCTGGGTCCTATACACCGACGGTGCATCCAATACGTCGGAGTCCAGAATGGGACTCGTACTCGAAGTCCCAATAGGCGAAGTAATTCGCCAGTCCATAAGGTGCCCGGACATGACTAACAACGAGGTTGGGTCAAATGCCTCATGCGGGCGGGATATTATTGGCCTATGAAAAAAAAGGTCGCAGACTTCGTAAAAAGATGCGAGCAATGCCAGAAGTATGCCCCAGTGATTCACCAAGAGGGCGAACACCTGCACTCAGTCACCTCACCTTGGTCGTTCATCAAATAGGGAATGGACATCGTAGGCCCCCTCCTGGAAGGACGAGGTAATGTACGATTCCTTTTAGTTTTAACTGACTATTTCTCTAAGTGGGTTGAAGTAGGAGCATTCGCCCAAATACGGGAACATGAAGTAATCGCTTTTATATAGAGAAATATCATATGTCGGTTCGGCCTTCCTAAAGAAATCAGTTGTGACAATGGACCCCAATTCACGGGAAAGAAAACCGCCAAAGTTTTTGAGAAATGACATATCAAAAGAATCCTCTCAACCCCATACCACCCCGCGGGCAACGGAAAAGCAAAGTGCTCCAACAAATCAATACTAAACGGATGCTCAAGGACACCAAGGGACTTGTGGCTGGAAGTCCTACCAAAAGTATTGTGGACATACCGAACAACTGTGAAAGTAAGCACGGGAGAGATGCCCTACTCTTTGGTCTACGGGACCAAGGCAGTAATACCAATCGAGGTCGGAGAGCCCAGTCTAAGGTACTCCCACGAGAGCGGCACAAACAACGATGAAGGTCAAAGACAAGAACTCGACGAAGTCGACGAACGAAGAGATATGGCTTGTATAAGAATGATCGCCCAAAAATAGCAAGCAGAACATTATTATAACAAGAAAGCAAAGGTCAGGCAGCTCAAAATCGGAGACTACGTACTAAAAGCTAAAGCCCAAGCGAGCAGTGATCCCAGGGAAGTTAAGCTGGGAACAAATTGGGATGGTCCGTACAAAATTAAAACAAAAGCGAATAAAGGATCATTTCAGCTAGAAACAATGGAAGGAAAGCTACTACCAAACAATTAGAATATCAGCCACCTCAAGTACTTCAACTTCTAAAGGAAAGAGTGTCCCCAAGTCGTACTCCCACTTGAGTTTTGTCCCAATTGGGTTTTCTCGAGGAGGTTTTTAATGACGCGGCGAAGGGAACACTCCAAGTTGAAGTATGCGAAGTCTAAGCCCTGGTTACTATTTCATTGCTCGACCTCTCACTACTCTCCAGATCGACCAATGAAGGGACTAGATAGACCGGGACTGGGACTGGAATGCCAGCCAACACCCAAAATCTGTAAATTTTTTCAAGTATGTAATAAATGCAATAATATCAAGAGCAATAAACTTTACACTTACCAGAGCATCTCTCTCAATATCAAGGCAATAAACTTTACACTTACCAGAGCATCTCTCTCAAAGTTAGGTTATGGTTGACCTCGCTCAAACTAACACCTATCGGCCCTAAGCCATAATTAAGTTAGGTTATGTTTGACCTCGCTCGAATAACACCTATCGGCCCTCGGCCATAATTATATTAGGTTATGTTCGACCTTGCTCGAACTAACACCTACCGGCCCTTAACTATAATTAATTTAGGTTACGTTCGACTTCGCTCGAACTAACACCTACTGCCCCCCGGTCATAATTAAGTTAGGTTATGTTCGACCTCGCTCGAACTAACACTTACTGGCCCTCGGCCGTAATTAAAGTTAGGTTATATTCGACCTCACTCAAACTAACACCTATCGGCCCTCGGCTATAATTAAATTTAGGTTATGTTCAACCTCGCTCGAACTAACACCTACCGGTCCTCGGCCATAACTAAACTCAAAATGTATTCAACCTCGCTCTGTGATGACCCAAAATATCATCTTTAAATTTAATAATTAATTTTGTATTCTAGAACCTCGAAAAGCACTATTTATCATTTCTCGACTTGCGTGTGCAGTCCGTAAAATTTTTTGGAAAGTTTTTATGTGAACAATTGATTAAAAATGTGAATTAGAGCTTTAAAACTCAATTGAGTTGACTTTGGTCAATATTTTGAGGAAACAGACTCGGATCAGTATTTTGACAGTTCAGGTAGGTCCATATCATGATTTGGGACTTGGGCGTATACCCGGAATCAAATTTCGAGATCCCTAGCCCGAGAAATGGAATTGTGATAAAATAATTTAAACGTTTAAGTTCAAATAGTGACCGAATGTCGAATTATGTACAAATGACCTCGAAATAGAATTTTGATGATTCCAACATCTCCGTATGGTGATTTTGGACTTAGGAGCATGATCGAAATTTTATTTGGAAGTCCGTAGTGAAATTAGGCTTGAAATAGCTAAAACAAGAATTTAAGTTTGGAAGTTTGACCGGGGAGTTGACTTTTTGATACCGGAGTCAGAATACAGTTTCGAAATTTTTTATAGCTCCGTTATGTCATTTATGACTTGTGTGCAAAATTTGAGGTCAATTGGAGTTGATTTGATAGGTTTCGACATCGAATGTAGAAGTTAGAAATTCCAAATTTCATTAAGCTTGAACTGGATCATAATTCATGGTTTTAGCATCATTTTAGGTGATTTGAGGTTTCAAATAAGTTCGTATGATATTTTAGGACTTGTTGGTATATTTGGTTGAGGTCTCGAGGGCCTCAGGTGAGTTTCAGATGGTTAACGGATCAAAGGTTGGACTTAAAACGTTGCTGCAATTTTCCCTTTTGCTGGATATTTTGGGCTATGATCGAGCCCAAGATCGAGCCCAAATATCGAGCCCAGGGTCGACGGCCAGAGTCGAAGCCAGGGACGAGGCTCGGTATCGAAGCCACGATCGAAGGTCCAGCTCGAGAGTCATGATCGAAGGCAAGGCTCGAGGGCCAGGATCAAGACCCAAGATCGAGGGTCACGATCGAAGGCACAGGCTCGATGCCATGATCGAGGCCATGACCGAGTCTCAGGCTTGAGGCCATGAACAGAGTCCCAGGCTCGAGGCCATGATCGAGGCCATGACCGAGTCCCAGGCTCGAGGCCATGACCGAGTCCCAGGCTCGAAGCCATGATCGAGGCCATGACCGAAGTCCAGACTCGAGGGCCACGATCGAAGCCACGATCGAGGCCAAATTCCAAAGGCTGCCTAGGCAGTTTTATAAAAGAGGGCATTCGTCCCATTTGCCATTTTTGACGAACTTGAGCTTGAGCTTGAGTAGAGGCGACTTTTGGCAGATTTTCAAGGGAAAAATATTGGGGTAAGTGATTCTAACTCGGATTTGGTCTACATATACAAGTATATCATTGTTTTCACCATACATTAGTGTTTTGAGATTTAAATTTGGGAAATGTTTAGAAATCTCATCGAAACGAATTTTTGAGATTTCGGTATCGATTCAGAGCCGGATTTTAGTAAAATGGGTATGGTTGGACTCGTAATTGAATGGGTTGTCAGATTTTATAACGTTTGCCGGATTTCGAGACGTGAGCCCCACAGATGAATTTTTAATTAATTTTGGGATTTTATTGAAAATGTAGTATTTTCTTAAAGAATTGATTCCTATAAAGTTTAGTGATTATATGAAATTATTCTTGGTTAGATTCGAGCCAATCGAAGTTGGATAATCGAGGAAAAGGCCTACTAGTGGATTAAATTGGAGCAAGACGAGGTAAGTCTCTTGTCTAATCTTGTGAGGGGGAAATTACCCCATAAGGAATTCAATTAATAATTGTTGCTAATTGTGGGGGCTACGTACGCACGAGGTGACGAGAGTCAGTGCGTAGCTACTATTAATGCTAAAGTCCAGGTAGTTTAGGATACAAAACATGAATTACCTGTGCAAATTGTATTCTTTGTTATATATATATATATATATAGTGAATTGTTAGGAAAGATATTAAAGGATGAAAATCTCATATGCTTAAATTTTCTGTTTAAATTAATTAATTGTTAAGAGAAATTGTTCTTCCTCCTGGATTTATCTTATAATAAATATACTCTCATTCCGGAGGTACATAAGAAAATGTCCACATTTCTTATGGAGCGGGCCGAACGCCTCGGCAGGATAGATGCATCTACGGATCATGCCGCACGTCCCTCGTCAATGTACACGATACTCTGGATCGGGTCGTACGACCTCGGCAGAAATCGTGCCTAATAATAATAATTACACGATACTTTGATAGTTTATTGCAGCTTGTAAAGCTAATTGATAAATTGAAAATTTTATTGGAATTGAAGAAATTTAATTAATATATTGATAATTGTTGAATTTGAAGGAATTTAATTATTTCTACTGGTTAAATAAATTATTGTAAATTATGTGAATCATGCTGATCTATATATTCTAATTATATTTCAATTATTATTATTGACCCATAGTGAGTGTCAAAGTCGGCCATCTCATCTCCACCACTTCGAGATTAGGCTTGATACTTACTGGGTACACACTGTTTACGTACTCATACTACACTTGCTGCACTTTTTTGTGCAGGACCTGAGGCAAGTACTAGTGGGGGATCTATCGTCTTACACCCACGTTATCCGGGGGCATAGTGGTGAGTTGCCTTTCTAAGCCGTTCTACAGCTACCAGTGTATCTCCTTATATTTTTCATTCTGTCTATTTTTATTTCAGACAGTATTTGAGGTTTTTTATAATTTACTAGATGCTCATACACTTGTGACACCAGGTCTTGGCACGAGTTGAGCCAGGAAAACACCGTAGAAGGGACATAATTCCTCCGCCAGTGGGAGGAGAGGAAGAGTATAGCCGATGTGAAAGGGGTAGGCGTAGAATGCGCAATACCCAGGATGGTGGTATTGCACAGCATCCCACCCGGCAGGGATCAATTCGATGTGATCAGGAAGGTCATACTTCGCCTTGAGCTCTAACAAATCAGCCTCATTCATCACCGACTTAAAGGTTCCGGGTTCGGCTTCAGGCAGTTCCGAGAAATTAGACCTGACATCGATATTACGAGAAACTATTTCTTTCACAGTTTGGAAGCTTCCGTCCTCTACGACAGTGGGAATGTTCTCTGCATAAAGAGGAAGAAGAATCGCCAAAGAGACCGGGTTACTTCCCTCGCTGGGCCCAGAAGGTATGTTAGACATATTTTCAACAAAAGAGAGGAAGGTATCAAATAACGGAGAATTAAAAACAATAAGGATCGTTAGAACATGAGGCAAAGATGCACAACAATGGAAGAAGAAGAAGAAGGAGATACAGGGTTTTGGTGCAAGGATTTCGTACAGGTTGAAATCATACCAACACACCCCTATTTATAGGAATTCAAGCATCGTAACTGAGAAATTGATTCATCATTACCTGGCACTGTAACTGAAGCGGCATATTCAATCAAAAGACGCACGCAAAATGAAGCAACACATCATTGATGATACAGGCTGGTGAGGGTGGTTTGGGTTGCCATTGATGTTCGCACCCTCTGGCAAAATTGGTTCTTCCCTTATCTCTTAGAAGCTCTTTAAGATATCCTTGACGTAGCATATTCACGACTTCCTGCCTTAGTGTGATGCAATCTTCCATTTTGTGCCCTCATTTCTGGTGGAACTCACAGAGGGCGACAGACTTTCTGGTGTTAGGGTCTGATCTCATCTTTGGCGGCCACTTCAATTTTGTTCCGAGCTTCTCTAAGGCGTAGACTATAGCTGTACGTGACACACAAAAATTGTGAGCAGACAGTAGGAGGCATGGCTCCTACTGTCTGGACGGGCATTCTTCATAGTGAGGGGAGGGGGCGGCGACCGTCCTGATGTATGGTTGGTGCTGTTCCCTGTTAGGTCGTGGGATCGAGTGATCTCTTCTGGAATTGTCCCTTCGATCCTTTCTTGACTCTGCTTGTACTGAGGTTAGCTGGTGGGTTGGCCCATTGAGGTCATTCTCGTCTGCGTGGACTTCAACACAATAAGCATTGTGGATTTCGTCCAAGTGGTTGGAGAATACTTCATCAACCGGCTTAATAGTTTTCTCGTTGCTCTTGAACCATCCCTGCTCAACCCGTTTTGAAAGGCTGCGACCGCCATCCCTTCAGACACGTTTGGTAAAGTCATTCTTACTCAGTTGAACCGGACGAGGAAGTCCCTCAATCCCTCTCCCAAAGATTGTTTGACGGCAAATATATCGTTCATTCTTGCCTCAGCCTTTTTGGCTCCGGCGTGGGACGTTATGAACTTGTTGGCCATTTGTTCAAAGGTTTCAATGGAGCGTGCTGGTTTCTGCGAATACTATGTTAATGCTCCTCTAGTAAGGGTTTCGCCAAACATTTTCAGCAAAATGGAAGACACATATTCCTTGGCAAGGTCGTTGCCTTTTACGGCAGTGACGTAATGATTCACATGATCTTCGGGGTCGGTTTTGCAGTCATATATCCTGAGGTAGGGCGGAATTTTAAAGGTTTTTGGTATAGCATACAGGGCTACGTCATCATTGTATGACTATTCAACGAAACGGCCGGCATCCCTCTTTGGCAACAGCTTGGGGGCGCACGATATTTTATTGACCCTTTCCTGGTGTTCCTTCATTTGATCTCGGAGTGCCTTGTTCTCATTCTCTATTTCTTCCATCCTGTTCAAAATGGCTGCGAGGGCGTTGTCACCTGCACTATTAATGATATTGTGAGTAATACCTGTCGTTGGAGGAACATGGAGTTGGTTGCACTGCTCGTCTGTCGGTTGTATAGTGCAAGTCCTTGCGTTTTCTGTAGCCGTGTCCCTGGCGGGCTTGTTGAGGACGCTGGTTAGCATGTCAGTTAGCCACGCTTCGAGGAGAATTTTTACAGCTGGGGGCGTCTCCTCCCCCACAGATGTAAAGGCTCCCTTACCAAAAGATTTTGTGATGATGCAGTGAGGAGGCGATGACCCATCTCGCCTAGGGGAGGCATTGGGCGTTGTGTCTTCGCCTACTATTTCACAGCTTTCGTTGATAACATTCATGAGGTTGGTTGGGAGGTCACTTATTATTCTCGTCCTTTCTTCTCGGTTACCTGCCATGTTGGGATTTGGGCACACAAAGAAAGGAGATCTTGTTTTTGCTCTTTCTTTTACGCTAGTGACTCGTGTTAGTTGTAGATCTAGAAGAAACTAAAACCTTAACTAAAAAATTTCCAGAGATGACGCCAAATTATTTGACCAAAAATATAACTCTTGGTTCAAATAATTAAATTTATGTGATAATGGGTTAAACCTAGTTAATAATAATATTTCTATATGTGAATTCCGGAAATGTGACTAGCGTCAGATAGATCTGGTAGAACAATGACAGCAACGTACAATAACTATTCCAAAAAATATGAGCAATAATGTATCATTTAATAGCAATGAATAACAATAAATGTCATTTAAGTAAATAGGAGGAGTAATCACCTAATAAAGAATGAACTAGATGGTCGTTCCTCCCGACAATGATGAGTGACAGACAAATCCTAGAATGTTCGAACCATTATCGGATCTAGTGAAAAAGTATGGAATAATATGAATGAGAATCTTGATGAAAAGGTAGTGTTTGTATCTTAGCAAGAGAGAGAGATAATCTTTCGTCAAAAGTCTATTCTTACAAAATGAATGTCACATGCCCCATATCATTGTATCTTTTTCTATTTATATGAGATATTTTCCTAGTAAACCCTAATAGTACAAGTGCAGAGAATATCCATTAGAATATTCTCTTTAATATTCTATTTTGAAAACTAGTCGTTACAACTTCATCAACAGTGCTCGACCACGACCATTGTTGACATCTCGACCACGAGTCTCGCTGTTTTCTGGTCGGTCTAGACGGACGACGACTCGAGGATTCTTTCTTTAGTGTTATCTTATCTTAAATATTCTTCAGACATATTTTGACCCAAACATTGTGCTCACCAATCAACTGGAATTTCCTACTATTTAGATCAAGAACTATACGCTGACCACTTGTTTGTTTGGCATGCTATGATCCAAACATTAATAAACCAAAAATACATAATTTAGAATCTCAAATTTCTGGTAAAAATAACAACTTGTCCTTTCCAGTAATATGACATGATGAATGAGACAGGTATACTTTCGTGTCAGGAGGTAGATGAGAAATTAATTGGTTTTAATGTTTTACACGTAATGCGCTTTGATATAATAAAAAAGATTCTAGGTGTGAAAATAAAAAACTTCTTGTTCGTAATAAATTTTTGTAGTAAAGAAAATAAACTGCAACAAAAGTAATATGAAGAAAAAGAGATTTTATTGATGAATATTTGTGAGTATAATTGTATGTATCTCTTGATTCTCCTCTCTGAACTTTTCCGTGATTCAAGGGCTTGAAAAGCGTCTTTCCCGAATGTAGGATGATGCAGACCTCTTTGTGATTTATTTAATCGCCCAGAACGTCGAGCAACACTTTGTTGTTTTGGGTTGATCTCCGGAAAGAACTCCGTTGATCACTTCTTTATTGAAGAACTTTGCACTTGATGATTGATCTCTCTGTTTGCGGATGCCTTCACCAATTTCGGAATGCTCTTCTCCACTGAATGTCTCTAGAGAGTTATATAACCCCTCTATTTATAACGGTAGAGGATGGACAATCCAGCTACATATGAACTCTGTTGTTTGATTCTAATTGGCTCATGTGAGTCATCAAACTTATCACACAAGCTATGTGATAAGCTTGCTTGTGATTGGCCAAGTCATTTTATTTTAGACACTTGGCAATTCTTGATTGGTCACTGTTTTGGACTGGGATTGCCACATCATTTAACAAGTGGCATCATCTTGTTGGCTTTGCGTTTGACTGGACATGCCATGTCATTTAACACATGGCATGAGTCTGGGCCTTAAGATAAAATGGACCTTGGGCTTGAAAATAATAAAATGGACTAGTTTTAATTTATAAAGTCCAAATTAATTATTTAACCCAAATGAATTTAATCCAAATTTTGTATGGATTAGACCCAATAAATTTTATATGTCTACAGATGACCTCTACTTCAATACTTGTCGGAGTGTAGGCTTGTCGAAACTCGAAGACGAGGCTTGAAGTATCCATGAAAAGAAAAGTTTCTTTCTTGCCTATAAATACAGAACTTGAATTCTTTGGGCAAGCATGTAATCAAATCCATCAAACACGGCCTTCTTACTTTGCTTTCATTTTCTACTTTGGATATAAATTCAATGACATATCCCTTGTCATATGTGGAGTTCACCAAATGAAACTGACCTAAATCGAATTAAAAAAAACTTTTGATGCCAAATATGTTGTACTTAAAAAAATACTTTATTAGTAATAGCAAAATTTTGGTCACCAAAACATAGTCACATTTAACAATGTAAGACAATTCAATCATAAATCAATTTTTTATGACAAAGCCACGTGAGACTCATGCATGAAGCCTTCCCCTTTTCCACTTTGACTTGAATTCAAATACGTCTTAGCAGTTACCTTCTAATGAATATTTACCATTTAAATATTCAAGTCAAACAAGAATGTTCTTTTTACTTTAAGAAGAATTCTTTTTTCATAGAGAAAGTTCCACCGCCTTAAACAATCTATATAAGGGATCTTTCTTTCCTTTACCTTGACATATGAGACTCGTAAACATAGGGTTCCTTTCACACTGAAACGACTGCTTGCAGTCTGCTTTTACTTCTTTCTTCGTTTATTTTTTTCTTTAAAACAGAAAGAATATCAGTCATGCCTTTTTTAATTACAGTACTAGTCAACCAGCTTTGCACCCTTGCGAAAAAAGAATTTATATTTTGCTATAGCAGACTTCAAATTATGAGCCGCTTGTTTCAATCGAAACTAGACTCATAGGACTAAAACATATTAAAAAATCAATACGAATCTCCTTTAGTATCAGTTGAATTTAATTTTTGAAGTTGATCTATACGTCTGGCCCGTGTTGATCTCATAGCTTTGTGCACTCTCGATAAAAGATTCATATATTGAGATCAGAGAATCCAAATCATGAACCGTTTTTACCATTGAAAAAAAGACTCTGAGCTCTACAATATGTACAAGGATCACAAAGCTCTATCATTTTTAATCTCGTCACTGTAAACTTTGAATCGAGCGCTGAAAATCGGAAGGAATGTTCGGGCAACATATACTTCTCCCCTTTTCTTTGCAGGTTTGGAAAATATACACATGATGAATTCTCCAATCCACATCAAGCGAAAAAGTAGATGATCACCACTCCTTTTTGTATGGAAGAGGTTCATGAAGCGTACGATCTATCGAGATTTGATGGAGAAGTACACATCACAATGTTCACCATCTTCATTGAAGCGTCATGTCATTGACACCGGTTCTTGTTGTCGAGTAAAAGCTCTACGCCGTTGTTTTTATTGCTGGTGCATGGCTGGTGGAACTGCTGGTTTCGGATACTCAATGATCTAACTCATGGTTGAGGCTAGAGATTAATGAGGCTCCCTAATTTTAACTCCCTTTCCACGCCGATTAGTTTCAATCAAACTTTTTGTTACTCATGCTAACCTTTTTTCTTCTTTTCTTTTCTTAGAGGGTGGTTGTGGAGAAGTCTTCATGAAGCAGCAGAACCACTAAACGAAATCAGAATTATCCCATGAAGCATTGGTCTGAAAGAAGAAAGTCTCAACTAGTGCACCGAATACGTCTATCGTCGTTAACAAACCCAACCAGCAGGAAGCATACAATACTTTACAGGAAGATAGCAGTAAGCCTTATGTCGAATTAAGCGTCTTGTCATCAACATTGATACTTACTGCTAAACTGAGCTTTGAATCATCAACACCAATCAATCATGTGAAATCGAAATCTTCATGTTGTCTGCATCGATATTTATGAGTAGAGTTGAAGTGTCGTGTTGCTGAAACATCGTGCTATTGGCACCGAGGACTTTCAAGATATTTTCTTTTGTAGAAGTTTAAGAGAGTTCAAGCGATCTTGATATCCCTGAGAAGGTGCATTGCTAGCAAACATCTTGTCTCTTTATTGCGGCTTGGCGAGCAAGACACATGAAATGTACTTTCAACCTCGGTGACAAAATCCCTACTCTTAGAGGTTTGAAGAGACCATATTTCATCATCGGCGAGCCAACATGTACCACATCGCATCATTGCAAGTTGACGAGGAAGACAACTGGAGTAGGCCTTTCCAACTTCGGCGAGCAAGTACCTAGCGGGTCTTTGCAAAAATATTTATTTCTCGATGCAGGGGCGATGAAATCACAAGCCACTTCTTCCTAAAGAATAATAACTCGAGGGGCTAGAAGATAAAAAATTCAGTACCAAATTACTCGAGATTATCTGCAATATTATTTTTAATTTGATAAACGTGTCCAGCATTTTAACTTTATAGCATTGTACAGTCTCGCCAAAAGATTGATATCTCAAGTTAGGAGTGCCCAAATTATGATCTGTCTATTCCATTAGAAAGAATACTCAGAAATAAGGAAATTCTCAAGATATCATGGAAGGATTCCTTCCAACTTGGGCAGCAATTTCTAAACTTTGATCCATCTGTCTGCCAAAATTGCTCTTCAGCTTTGCGCGCTTTTATGGAAAAATTCATATCTCGAGCTAGGAATTTCCAAATGGCAATCCATTTGTGCCGTTAGAAAGTAAATTAGAGACCTGAAACACATATGCATTTCATAGCATAACCTTTTTCGGGCTGTCAATAGAATATTTTCGAAGTTGACCTAACTGCAGGGAGCTTTCAGGCTTGCGTACTTTCGGCCAAGAAAAACTGTATCTTGAACTAGGAGCGTCATAATCACCAATGATTTGATACTATAAAATTCAGACATCAAGAACTATAATCATGTCGAAGATGGAGGCTTAATTCATTTTAGCTAGCTTAACCAATATTCTTTTGAAGTTGATTCTACAGCTTCACATGTAATGGCTTTGGCTATCATCACAAATCTTATCTCCTAGTTTATTTCTTTTGCAGACTTGTGAAGGCGCTCAAAATGTCTTGGTATCAGACTAAGAAGGCACACAAAATGTAGATATATTGATGTTTTGAGCAACAAGAAACGAGAAAAATCTCCATGCAAAAGACGTACTTGTTTTAGAGAGATCATCGTGTGAAAATACTCATTTCCCAAAAGTTGTGTATACTCGAATTTTTTAAATCCATGAAGCTTATGATGGAACTTTTGAGAGTGATGTATATGCTCATGTATGGGAGCTGCAAACGAAAGAAGTAGATCATTGTGCCCACGACTCAACTACAATAGTTAAGGGATTATGGAAGCTGCTAAATGCCATGAGCACGCCATCAAGGATGATCCATCATATGGAGAAGTCACAGATGAGTTGGCAACCAGACTTATCTTTCGATCGTCTACATGATGTTAGATTACTTGTATAGGATGACGTCTCATTTTGCTTTTATCATTGATGTAAATAACTCTTTCAATATTAAAGCAATAAAATATCGTTTATGCTTTGGTGCCACATTGTCTTATTTTCCTTATTTACATATGCCTGTACATATAAAAGAGTTAATGTGATGATCCCATAAGCCAAACTCTTTTTTTAAAACTCATGCGACTAAACTTAGAATGAAACTTTAAGCTGCCTATGTACCTTGGTGAAGAGGATCAAGTCATAACATAGTTCAGAGGGATGATTTTTTTTTGATTTGTTTAGTCCTAAGTATTGCCTAGGCCGCCTCTTGCGAGGTTCTCAATCTAGCGGACCTTTTTTTGCTGTACATAATTTAGACGCATGCGGGCAATGAGTGTAGCAATATGCAGTTTAGGCTCATGCATCAAGGAGTGTAGCAACGTGCAGTTTAGGCTCATGCATCAAGGAGCGTCATGACTTGTAGTTTAGACTCTTGCGCCGAGGAGCGTCATGACTTGTAGTTTAGGCTCATGCATTGAGGAGCATCATGATTTGCAGTTTAGGTTCGTGTGTCGAGGAGTGTTATAATGTATAGTTTAGGCTCGTGCGTCAAGGAGCGTCATGACTTGCAGTTTAGACTCGTGCATCGAGGAGCATCATGACTTGCAGTTTAGGCTCGTGCATCGATGAGCGTAGGTGACTTTCATGGGAAGTACTGCTTTAAAAATTTACCATTGATTGGACCAACTCTGAGACCATCCTTATCAATGATTTTGTATGCGCCACTTGAATATGCTTTTTTCACAACATATGGCCCATCCCATTTTGAAGTAAACTTGTGTGTTTATTGAGGACTATAGGTCTTCGAACATCTAAGACCAAGTCTACCACTTGGAATGATCGTGGCCGCATTTTCTTGTTGAAGGACCTAGCAAGACGAGCTTGATAGCACTCCAATCTTTGTTGCGCTTCCAATCCTTTCTCATCCAATGCCTCTAACTCTGCTAGACAAAGTTGAGCATTCTTTACGGACGTGAGTCCTTCTTAGATTGCGATCCGCAATGATGGAATTTGTTGCTCCAGTGGAAGGACTACTTCTATGCCATATACCTAAGAGTAATTAGTTGTTTGTGTAGCAATTCTGAAGGTTGTACGGTATGCCCACAAAACTTGACCAATTTTCTCATGCTAATCTCTCTTGTTCTTTGCAATAACTTTCTTCAAAAGGTTACCAAGCACCTTGTTAAAATCTTCACCAAGACCATTGGCGGGTGCATTTACATTTAAGACTTATGTTGATTGAAACCGAACTTCTGCATAGACTCCTCACGAGCTTGTTGTCAAATGACGTCCAATTATCAGTGATTATGTATCTTGGTATGCCATACCTAAATATTATGTTTGACTTGATAAAATCGACAACAATTTCCTTTTTCACCTCTTTGAGTGGAGCAACTTCAGCCTATTTAGAGAAGTAGTCTATAGCAGCTAATATGTACATCTATCCCGTTGATGCATTTGGAAGTGCTCCAACAATGTCAAGTCCCCATGCATCAGAAGGCCATGAAGCTATATTTTGATGAAGAGGCTTTGGGGGTTGGTGGATGTAGTTGGCATGAAATTGACACGCTTGGCATCGTTTGGCATGCTCCATGAAATCCTTCACCATTATCGTCCAGTAGTAGCCCATTCTTTTGATGCGAAAATGGAGCTTGGGACTTGATTGGTGTGCTCCACATGAGCCAAGATGTGCCTCCTCCATCGCTTGGTGGGCTTCTTCTTTGTTAAGACATCACAAGAGTAGTCCTTTAAAAGAGCGGCGAAACATTGTCCCCTTATAGAAAATGAATTGTGGTGCTCTTCATCTGATGTCTATTCTTTGTCGCGGATCCTCAGGTAACTTTCCATGTTCAAGGTACTCTATCAGTGGTTGCCTCAAATCTTTTTCTTCAATTAGTCGAACAGATGTATGATGGATTTCGTTGATTTGAAGATCAAGAAGTATAGGAATAACCCATCTATGACACACATATACCTTTTGTTAACTCATTCTCTCCAAGTTCCATCATCGTGGCCGAGTAGCCAAAGCATCAGCCTTGCAATTTTCTTCTTTTGGGACGTGGTTTAAGAACACTTGGTCGAATATTTCAAGTACAACAGAAGCATATTGATAGTATGACAAGACATCATCCTTCTTTACCTTGTAACTCCCCAAAAGTTGGTTTATTATCAGCTAAGAGTCGTCATAGATCTCCAATAGTAGACTCTTCATGTCTAATGCCATTTCGAGACCGACGATCAAAGCTTGATACTCTGCGGAATTGTTGGAGCATATTTCACCTAAAAAGAGGAGAATGACAAGACTTGTCTTTTTGGAGAGATCAACATAACACCTGCCCCCGCACCATTACGACGTGCAGATCCATCAAAGCATATTGTCCATGGTAGAAATTCTTCAAAGAACAAAACGTCTTCATTTGGTAACTCATTAGAAAACTCCCATTCCGCCGGAAGAGGGTGATCAACTAGAAAATTAGCAAGTTCTTATACTTTAAAAGCCTTTTGAGGTGTGTATGTGATCTCATATTGGTTAAACAATATGGACCATCTTGCTAGACGTCCAGAAAGAATAGGTCGAGTAATCACGAACTTCACGGGATCTTCTCGAGAGATGAGTTTGATGGCGTATGCTTCAAAATAATGCCTTAGCTTCTTTATCGCATAAAGTAATGCTAATCGTATTTTCTCATTAGGCATATAGTTCAACTCAGCTCCTATCAGAGTTCGACTGAGGTAGTACAAGGCTTGATCCTTTCCTTCCTCATTCTCTTGAGCAAGTAGTGCCCCAAGTGAACGTTCCTGTGCCGCAATGTAGAGTATCAATGGCTTCCCAAGCATTGGCTTCCCTAACACATGTGGATTCAGCAAGTATCTTTTGATGTTTTCAAAAGCATTTTGACATGACTGATCCCAATGAAAAGGGATATCCTTCCTAAATAGATGATTGAAGGGTTGACACCTCCCGGCTAGATTAGAGATGAACCTCTAGATGAATGCTAAGTTTCCTTGGAGACTTCAAAGCTCCCTCAAGTTCTTTGGCTCAGGAAATTTCTGAATGACGTCAGTATTTGCGGGATCAACTTCAATTCCACGATGATGCACAATGAAGCCGAGAAACATTCGAGAAGTAACTCCAAATGCACACCTGAGTGGATTCATCTTCAGGTCGAAGTTTCTTAACCTTTCAAAAACAATTCGAAGGTCTTCAAGGTGGTAACGCCTACTCTTCGTCTTTACCACCAAGTCATCTATGTAGAATTCACTCTCTTATGAAGCATGTTGTCAAAGATGTTTTGCGTCGTGTGTTGGTAGGTGGAACCAGCATTCTTCAAATCGCAAGGCATGGCTTTGTAGCAGTATATCCCTTTTGGAGTTCGGAAAGCAATACACTTTTCATATTTTGGAGACATTCTGATTTGATTGTATCCGGAGGACCCATCCATGAATGACATAGCGTCATGCCCTGTTGTAGCATCAACCATGAGTTCAATAATTTGTACATGCCTTGTTTAGGTCTCGAAAGTCAACACAAGCACGTATTTGACCATTCTTCTTCTTGACAGGTACAATATTCGATATCCATGATGGGTACTTCACCTTTCGAATAAATCCCGCCTCGATGAGCTTGTTGACTTCGACTTTGATTTGTGGTACAATATTCGATATCCATGATGGATCGAAACATGTGTTGTGACTGCTTCATAGGGCGTGCTTCACTTTTGATCCCTAAATGATAAACGACTGCCTTAGGACTAAGACCAGGCATATTTGGATACGACCAAGAGACGACATCTTTGTACTCGTTCAATAACTTGGAGTATTCCTCCACCTCTGAAGGCGTAAGAAGCAAACTAATGAAGGTGTGGCGTGGATCTTTCGGAGTGCCTAAATTGCGTTCCTTAACCTCATCTACAGTTGATTGACTGCCATCTTCTAGTTGAGGGGGAGCCTCGTGTACTTCATCATTAACGTCAAGGCATGGTCTATCTTCCACAGTTATGTGATAGGATGTTTCCACAAAGTCTAAATTTTCTCTCTGACTTCATTGGATGGTCGACATGGATTCTTTCTCTTTCTCTACTTCTTTAGAAGGATGGAAAGTGTAAACAATGGTTCTCATTTGCACCTTCAGTGGACCATCTGTGGATATTGACAAAATAGACTTCCTCTTCATACGTGATGGGAAAGCACTATAGATTTCTTTGTAGAAACAACTTAAAATGACCCCGCTCCTCATGGATTTGCTCCTTATGTTTTGACAGTATCTTTCTAGATGGTGACTTCCTTGTGGTTCCCAGGCAACAAAAGACGTAGGTCTTTGAAGTAGTAGGAACTTCCTTTAGATGTTTGGAAGATATACGTTCAACTTTGTGACTTAGCCTTTCAAACATCGAGACCCGAGCGGTTGAGTCTCCAATGCAATCAAACACTGAAGACCGTTGTTTTATTTTCTTGCCCTTAACTTCCTTTATCTCCTCTATCGAGGTGTGTTGTAATGAAGCTATCTCTTAGATGAAATTCGAAGAGGCTCTGCCAAATTGAATTCCAACCCAAACTTGGAGTCCTACTGGGCGTGTCAATATTTGTTCGCAACAAATTTTTGTAGTACAAAAATAATATGAAGAAACAAATAGATTTTATTGATAAGTATTTGTGAGTTCAATTCTATGTATCCCTTCATTCTCCTCTCTAAAATTCTTCATGATCCGAGGGCTTGAAAAGCGTCTTTCTTGAATGTAGGATGATGCAGACCTCCTTGTGATGTATTTAATCGCCAAGAATGTCGATCATCACTTTATTGTTATGGGTTGATCTCCGGGAAGAACTTCGTTGATCACTCTTTTGTTGAAGAACTATGCACTTGATGATTGATCTCTCTGTTTATGGATGCCTTCACCAATTGCAGAATGCTCTTCCCCAACTCTAAATCCCTACCCAAACTTTGGAATGGCAACATAGTGCCTTGCTTTCTCAACTTCATTTGGGACTCATTGAAACCATGTATCTTTTCACCAGTGACTTCATCTTTGAGTTCTCCTAGTCTTGATGGATTGGAGAAGTCATAACCAAACTTTTCAAGCAGTATGAAGGCCTTAGGATCAAAGTGCCCTTTTATTTTATCGGCTTGGAGACTGCCTTTAGCAGACTCACAAGTTACTGATGGGATTTGTGAAACTGGGATGGTCATATGCTCCTTCAAATCTTGGATCACTATGTGACTCATTGTTTTCTTTGGAGTACCTTCTTCTAACAGAGGTGCTCATTTATTTCTTTGCTCACGCGGCTCGCACCGAAAAACCGATGTTCATTATCAATCTTTGTCTGTACGTCACTTTCACATGATGATAGCTTAATGGAGGTTTCTTCTGTTTTCTTTGATAACCTGACAACAGTCCATTGAGCCTCTTTTTTGCTTTTGAATTGACATCAGCTTTGTCAATTGATGATGGTTTCTCCACACTCAATTTACAAGAACCTAGGTAGAATTTTGCATCTGCAAAGTGTGACTCTGTCTTAGTGAAAGGATTGGTGTCTGCATCTATTTTAACTATTTTCCCTCTTTTCTGTACTTCAGACTAGGGGTGTTCAAAATCGAACCGAAACCGTTAACCGAACCGATAACTTATTAGTTTATTGGTATCAGATTATCGGGGTAATGGATGATGAACGGATTGAGATTTTATAATTAACGGCTTAACAGTTTGGGGGCAGATTATTCAATTTTCTTATCGAGTAAATAGTTAATCCGTTAAGAATTTTTATGTTTACACTTTTACCTCTATGTATATAAAGTACTATTAAAACCCTAAAAGGCTAAATCACTAATTTCTATTTTCTAATTCTCAATTGTCTGCAACCACTAGAGGTAGAGAAGTCGTCAGCCTCGTCTCTCTCTTAAACTGAAAGCTAAGAAGTCGAAAAATCGAAATCTCAATGATTTATACGTATATGTCTATATGAGTAGTCTTGATGGAATTAAAAATTTGGCTAATTGGCTAAACCACGAATTTTTATTTTCTAATTATCAATTGTCTGCAATCACCCGAGGCAGAGAAGTCATCAGTCTCGTCTCTCTCTCTTGAACTGAAAACTAAAAAGTTAAAAAATCGAAATTTCAATAATTTATACGTGTATGTCTGTATGAGTAGTCTTGATGGTATTAAAAATTTGGTTAATATATGTATAACAATATGAGTAGTCTTAAAGACTCTTCAGTTAAAAAATACCGTTTGGTTAGATCTTAGATGGTGTTAAAAATTTGGTATTGATTTGAACTGTTCGGTATTGATTGAATGATTGTTCAAAAAATTTCTATTTGGTTTAGCCGATAAGCCGCCCGATAACCACCCGATAATTATTAATCCGATACCAATTCGCCCATTGTCTTATTGGATGGCTAGCGGATTACTACATTTATAATCCGATAACCGTTAAGTATAATTATCCTCCCGATCTGCCCGATAAGCACCCCTACTTCAGACATTGATGTAAAGTAGACGATACCACTCCATTCTCATGAATCCAAGGATGTCCAAGTAGCAACTTGTACGATGTTTTGGCATCTATCACTAATGGATAATCCTACGCGGATCATAACTATGGCTTGTCGTCCTCCTTGGTTGGAACCTTGGATTGTTAGGTTACTTTTGGATAGCTCATCTATAGAGATCCCAAGATTTGTTAGCACCATCTTTGGCATGATATTGACAGCCGAACCATCATAAACAAGTATGCGATTAAGATGTTGTTCCTGAATGGCCCCTACAACGAACAAAGGTCTGTTATGTGGCTTAGACCCCATCAACATGTCATCATATGTGAAGAAAATTGTTGCACAACATGTGCCAACTTTTTCATTATCATGATGTTCTTGTGTTTTCATTGGAGCAAGCTCATCGTTGCTTTCCTTTGTTTAATCAGTACTGGAAACTACATGAGTTGCACTAACGTGATCTCCATGAAAGAATTTTCTTGGAAAGAATTCATGTAATGTGATGGGCTTTCAGAACTTCAGTGATAAGGAACCGTTAATCTTCTTGCTAATAGAAGATTTGATAATTCTAGGTGGTTGTAGCTTATCCATATCGCTCATTTTTGCTCTTGGCTTAGGAATTTGTAGCCTCAAACTGCTTGATGTTTTTGTCTCTTGTGAGTGACTAGAGTCCAACCCTTATCGTCTTTGTCTTTGGACTGAGTATCCAGCTTTAGTGAACCTTCAAGAGTTTTCCTTGGAAGATCAACTTCAACGGGCTCGAAACTTCCAAATTGTAAGAAGGCGGTGCTTGAAGTGTTCTGCAACCTTGATCACTTCTTTTCCTTGAGCGTGATACTTGCATGATTTGCTTATGCTGTTTCATCCATGTCTATGATGATTTTTTCTTTACTTACAAGAGCCATGATTTTCTCCTTCAAGATGAAGCATTTCTCTGTAGGGTGGCTAATGACGCGATGAAACTTGCAGTATTTCGGATCGCCAACTTTACCAATTTCCTCAGACCTTTTTGATTCAGGGAGATCGATGACTTTCTTGGCCAGCAATTCATCAAAGATTATGGGTACGTCTGAATCTGGAAACACATAAACCTTAGCCTCTAATTCCTTCAAGGTGGGACGACGTTTCTCCTCTTTGGAATATTGACTTGGGGTCTTATCCTGCTTCACCTTTTGCTTGGTCGTGACTTTTACAGAAGTTGCTTTCAATGCCATAGATTCTTTGGTTTGGTTCTTTGATGCAATATGTAATGACCCAACCGGTCATTTTGACTTTTAGAACCCCATTACCCTAAACAAAACTTCCCGTATGTGCTTTAAATAATTTATGACTTGTGGGGATGGTTGGTTCGGGATTTGAAAGTATTTGGGTTGAAATCGAAACTCTTGGTTTCTTAAGTTAGCCTTGAAAGGCCAAGTTTGACTTCGGTCAACATTTTGAGAAAACGACCCTAGAATTGGGATTTGACGGTTCCGATAGATTCGTATGATACTTTTGGACTTGGAAGTATGTCCGAATCGGGTTTTGGATAACCCGAGAGCATTTTGACGCTTAATAGTAAAAATTAACTATTTGAAGGTTTAAAATTCTTTAAATTTGGTTTGAGTAATTAAAGTTCGTTTGAAATTTCGAGTTTGGGAATAGTTCCGTATAGTGATTTAAGACTTGCATGCAAATTTTCGTGTCATTCCGAGTAGTTTAAATATATTTCGGCACATTGGAAGTAAATTGAAGAACTTGAAATTCTTAAGTTTGAATCAATTTAGTTTAGGGTGTGATTCTTAGATTTGATATTGTTTTACGCGTTCCGAGAGTTCGAGCGAGTCCGTTTTATGATTTCAAACCTAATGGTATGTTCGGGCGGGGTCCCGGCGGTCCCGAGTGTTAACCGGATGAGGCTCGGACCAATTTCGAACTTGGGAGGAAAATGCTGAAGCTTTCTTCTTTTAGTACGTTCGCACCTACTCTTGGACATCTGCAGGTGCGACCCTCGCAGATGCGAGCTTCAATCACAGAAGAGGAAAGGGGAAAGAGGGCCTGCCATCGCAGGTGCGGAACATTGGGCGCACCTGCGAACACGCAGGTGCGAGAATTTTTGTGCAGATGCGACCTTGGCCCAGGCGAGTGGAACTCGCACCTGCGAGGAATTTCCGCAGGTGCGAAAGCCGCATGTGCGGAAACCCTCCGCAGGTGCGAAAAAGCTGTTCGGGCAGAAGTTTAAAAAGGGGCGAGGCTGAGCCATTTTTGTCCGTGTTTCCTCAATTTTTGGGCGATTTTGGAGTTGTTCGAGAGAGGATTTCAACTAGAAACATGAAGGTAAGTTAATTCTACACACTTAGAGTTAAATATATAGATTATGAGTAGATTATAACTAGTAAATCTTAGAAATCAAAGATTTAGATGAAAAACCTAGATTTTTATAAAGGTGAGATTTCAACCACGAAAATAGTTATGGAATTGGGTAGAAATTATATATTCAAGTTCTTGAGATTATGGGTAACGTTTTCATCCAAATATTTCCAGAATCCGAGTATGTGAGCCCGGGGTTAATTATAGAAATTTTACCATTTTGGATAAGGTAATTTATTTAATAGATAAATTTCGAATCATTTAGCATATATTAATTATTTTGTATAATATTTGGATAGTTTTGGATTTTTGGCGTCGAATCGAGAATTCAACGCGACGTGGTAATCGAAAAGTTAAATTTGAGACGAGGTAAGTCTCTTGTCTAATCTTGTGAGGGGAAATTACCCCATAGGGATTAAATTTAATATTGTTGCTAATTGCGGGGGCTACGTACGCATGAGGTGACGAGAGTCCGTGCATAGCTACTATTAATGCCAAAGTCCGGGTAGTTTAAGACTCAAAGCATGAATTACTTGTGTAAATTGGATTCTTTGTTTAATTAATATTAATTGATATGTATGAATATATTATGAATTGTTAGATAAAGATATTAAAGGATAGAAATCTCATATGTTTGATTTTTTGTTTAAATTAATTAATTGTTAAAAGAAATTATTCTTGTTCCCGAATTTATCCTATAATAAATATACACTCCTTCCGGAGGTACATAAGAAAATGTCCTCCTTTCTTGTGGAGCGGGCCGAACGCCTCGGCATGATAGATGCATCTATGGATCGCGCCGTACGTCTCTCGGCAGTGTACACGATACTCTGGATCGGGCCATACGTCCTCAGCAGAAATTGTGCTTAATACTAATAATTACACGATACCTTAATAGTTTATTTCAGCTTGCAGAACTAATTGATAAATTGAAAATCTTTGAAATTTAATAAATTATTATTCCTGCTTGTTAAGGAATTTTTGTTATTCCTGTAAATGAGACAAATTGATAAATTAAAATTTATTAAAATTGAATTGCATATTATAAAGCTATTTGATAAATTGGAACTTTTATTGAAATTTCATGATTTAATTAATAAATTAGAAAATTATTGCATTTGAAGGATTCTTATTATTTCTGCTAATTGAATAAAATTATTGTTAATTCTGTGAACCATGCTGATTTGAATAATTATAATTTATTTCAATTATTATTATTGACCCATAGTGAGTGTCAAAGTCGGCTATCTCGTCTCTACCACTTCGAGATTAGGCTTGATACTTACTGGGTACACGTTATTTTCGTACTCATACT
Organism: Nicotiana otophora; assembly: GCA_000715115.1. Classification (NCBI taxonomy): domain Eukaryota; kingdom Viridiplantae; phylum Streptophyta; class Magnoliopsida; order Solanales; family Solanaceae; genus Nicotiana; species Nicotiana otophora. Next base: position 3,063 of record AWOL01S0015421.1, on the reverse strand, counting down.
GCACTTGCTGCACATTTTATTGTGTAGGTACATATATCTATAGTGGTCTTGTGGGCGCAGAGGTGTGATTAATAATTTTGGGGATATGGGTGAGCTGCATTCTATATTACGATTTGCAGCTAATAGAGTCTCTTTCAGAGTTATTATATTTTCCTGTTTAATTTGTATTCTAGATAGATGTTGTATTTTATTTTTAATTTCCTAGTAAATGCTCATGCACTTGTGATACCGGGTTTTGTTAATGGTTGCGAATTGTTTAGAAATTTAGCTGCAAAAATATTTATCATTTACTCTATGAGTTTTATCTCTATAATTTTAGTAAAGATATTTTATTTCAAAAATACTAAACTAGGTAATTAAGTTAATTGATTATGGTTGGCTTGCCTGACAGTGGTGTCCGGCACCATCACGACCTTTTTGGATTTTGGGTCGTGACAACATGGTATCAGAGCACTAGGTTAACTTAGGTCTCACGAGTCATGAGAAAGTCTAGTAGAGTCTTGCGGATCGGTACGGAGACGTCTGTGTTTATCTTCGAGAGGCTACAGGGCTATTAGGAATACTTCCCTTCTTTATTCCTCATCGTGCGATTTGATTCCTTTGAGGCTTATGCCTTCATTTACCTCATATTCAATCTTATGAGACGTGAAGTGCTTGTTATACATTGAGGATCGAGGAAATGTTTAATGGTACTACAGATGTAGTGTAGGATGCTTCTCCCTATGCAATTAATTGGGCTATTATCGTCGCCTTGCGGAATGACGCTCTGTTGTTTCAAGTTAAGTATCAGTACTACCTAAGGTTTTGAAATTTGGCATTGATTGTTACGACGATTCATGTGTTGTTATCGCACAATGTTTATGTAATGGTAGAATGCCTGTTTATGTGTCAGGGCAGTAAACGACTTGAAAGAAGGTTTTCTCAATACATGATTCAGAGATTCCATGTTTTAATTCTAGCGGAGAAAAGGCAATCGGACTATGAATGTTTAGATTTGGGGTTGATGGAGTAATGAATCTTGATATTTTCGTGTGTGGTAGAGTTCTCAATTTTGATGTGGTGTCATCTCCTTGTAAAATGCGTTAAGGTTCGCCAGTGTTATGATTTTCTTCAACTCGCCTTCACGACGGGGTGTTAGGAATTGGTATAGGGGAAGCAGTCGTTAGATATCGCGGTGTGCAGTGATTCAGGATCGAAGCAACGTTTCTAGTATTGATGTCTCGAGAAGGATGATCGTCAGAAAGGTTTAAAGCTGGTAACGAGCTATTGGTTCAAGTGCTACAGAGACGGATTTTGAGTTAAGGCAACAACTGGGCAGCGGAGGATGAGGAAGGACATGTGGAAGGTGCCTTGCAGTGGTTAAGTTCCGAAAAGGCCAAGTGTAAGAAAACAGAAGCAGAGTAGTTGCTTAAAGGAGATGGTTGACCAAAGTGGGAGAGTGGCAAGGTAGCACATTGGTTATGTGGTAGGATGATTACACGTCTTGAGGAACGTTTGGAGTGATTTGGGATGTAAAATAGACAGTGACTAGGTCTACGGACTTAAGTTGTAATATTAGCTACTATATTGAGGAAGATTGGATACAACAGGAGGGAGTTGCTTGATATGAAGAATGATACAACATGACTTTGGATTGTAATATATTGTCGCACCTCTAGTTGATGTCCATGAGGAGTGAACGGACTGGTGCAACTGGTGAATGAGCTCGGACTCAGGATAATCTACTGATTTCGTAGTAATTGCACCCAGTGCAGTGGCGTTGGAATATGTCGGCATGTAATTTCCACAGGTGGGTTTTCTCATGTGAGCAAGTTAGCGGTCGCGTGGTGTTGACGAAGCTTCTGTGAAGAATTTTACTGGCTACCCGGTAAAAGATTTAATATGTAAATGTGGCTAGTGGATCGGAGTGTTTATTAAAGGGTAATAGAAGAATTTCGAGAAATTTGGCGAGTTGTGTGTGTGCAGGATCATGTCAACAATGAAGAAAGAATTTCGGTGGATTCCAAAATTTTTGTAATTTTAGCTTCAAGCTAAGTGGGAGAGCCCCACCTTCTATGATTGGATTGCGTAGTGTCAACTTGTGCGATTTCTGATTATCGGTGTATTGGTGGGTCATTGCAACTAAGGAAAGCAAACATCAATGGTAATTTGAGCAAAGTATTTGGGAAATGTGTGCCATATTTGGCCTTATCAATTCATATTCAGGTTTTCGGAAGACTCAGAGTTTATGCTTCGTATAGATGTAATGCACAGGAAAGTGAAATAGTATGATGTTTCCTTGATAAAGTGTCCATGTGCTATTAGGGCCTTGGAATTGATCATGTTTGGGAACAAGTCAGAGCAAGTGACTCTCAATAACGGTCCTATAGGATTTAAAAATTTAAAGTATGGTGTCTAAGGATCTCGAGTCTATAGTATGGTTGAGTATCGATCTTTTACAGCAGATTATGAAACAGGGCTGAGTACTCTAAATTATCTTCAGGTTGTGGTGTAGCATTGGAAAAACAAAAGAAAATAACTTCGGATTCATAAAAGAAGTATCAAAATGGGTGTACCAATTGAAGATGTAAAAAGTGCGCACAAGAAGGGATATGAGATAATTAGTGGGTTTTGAAATAGCGTGGTCTCGTGAAATAAGCTCACTTGGGATGAGTGCGAATTTTGAGTTTGTGATGTAATGAATTGAGCTATTATTATTTCTAAGGCAAGTTGAGAGTAAATTGAGAAAAGATGGATCGGCTAACAATGGTTGAATTGGCACGATGGTGGGAATGATAGGTTCCTTCAGCGCATTAAATTATGCATGTGATTTGTGGCGGTACGTGCGAGGTTTGACGGCCGCCGTAATTGGTTTTATTTGGAGGAATTCAAGTATTATGACATGTTATGTGTAGAGGGATCCCAGAAGAGTTATGGTAGTTTAGACCACTACCCGAGGCCAGTATTTTCTACGGATATGCGAATTCAGTCACGTGTTGCAATGGTTCTCTTCAAATGAGATAAGAAGAAGGTTTCTATATGATGAAGTGTTTACCCTATTAGTGGTTCGGGAGTTATGATGGA
>AWOL01S0015417.1:0-36948 GCA_000715115.1 Nicotiana otophora | reverse complement strand
TAGAATACCTGGAACTGTGTGCCTCTTCAAGAATTAATTCACGAAGCCCGTCAACATTAGGCAAACAAATACGACCTTGCATTCGCAGAACTCCATCTTTCCCCACAGCAACCTATTTGGCATCACCGTGCCGCACCATGTCCTTAAGGACAAGTAAATGAGGATCATCATACTGCAACTCTCTGATGCACTCATATAAAGAAGATCGAGCAACTATGCAATCTAGACCCCGACTGGGTTCTGAAATATATAACCTCATGAACTAATTAGCCAAGGTCTGAACATCTGTAGCTAACNATCGGGGCTAAACCCCACCACTCTGAACTGCGTCCCTGGGATGATCTCTAGCTGGCTGGACTCCACCTCTAACGGTCTGACCTCCACCTCTAATGGCCTGATCTCCACCTCTAATGGCCTAACCTCCACATCTAGCTGCCTGACCTCTACCTCTAGCTGGCTGAGCAGGCGGTGAAGCAACCGGTGCCGGTATGATGGCACGAGAATCCTGCTGAGTTCTATTACTCGTCAACCTAGGGTAGTACCTCCTGATGTGACCAATGTTCCCACACTCATAACACCCATCCTGATGTCGTGGTTGTTGAAGCTGAAGTTGACCCGAATAGGTTGGATAACTATTGTAGTGACTCTGGAGTGGTGGTGCATTGATAGGAGCTGAATGTGAACTAAATACTGGCTGTCCAGAGTACGACATAATAAGATTGTGGCTCCCTAAAGTACCATGAGATGCCTGCAGTGCTGAATGAAACGATCTGGGAGAATGACCCCTGCCTCCAGACAAGGCACCACTACAACCATCGAACTGACGAGGCCTCTTATCAGACCTCTACCCTCTCTCCTGTGCAAGAACCATCTCGATCCTCCTCGCAAGATTAGCATCCGCCTGATAAAAATCTCATTTCCGGTCTCCTTGTCCATTTGAAGCCTGATAAGGTGAGTGAGTCCCTCAATAAATGTCCTCACTCTCTCTCCCTCAGTAGATAGTAAACCAAGAGCATGACGGGCTAAATCCACAAAATGGGACTCATACTGAGTAACAGTCATACTGCCTTGCTGTTACCGCTCAAATTGCGTGCGGTAATTCTCTCTCACTGTGATAGGAATGAAATTCTTTAGAAATAGCTGAGAGAACTGCTCCCAGGTAAGTGCAGGCGATCCAACTGGTCTGGTCAATGTATAATCTCTCCACCACCTCTTGGCAGAACCCGTCATCTGAAATACAGCAAAATCAACCACATTGGTCTCAACTATACCCATGTTCTGCAGCACTTCAAGAAATCATTTATTTAGACTAATGAGGCATCGCTTTGATGAAAATGTAGAAGAAAAAAATCCACCAAGAAAGTTATCCGGATCTGATATTTTGCAACAAGTAAAAGATATTGATGTTACATTTGGTAAACCGCCTGAGTTGAATGAGAGAAGAAAAAGATCTAGACAAAGAAATATTGGGCAAGGTGCAGCGCAACAATGGAGGAAAAAAAACATATTCTTCCAATATCTGAAGAATGCGCTCTGACTGTCCATCTGTCTGTGGATGAAATTTTGTACTCAATTAAACCCGCGTGCCTAACTCACACTGTACAACCCTCCCGAAATGTGAGGTAAATTGCATACCTCGATCTGAAATAATAGACATGGGCACACCGTGAAGGCGGAAAATCTCACGAATGTAAATTTTAGCTAACCTTTCTGAAGAATAGGTAACTGCCACTAGAATGAAATGTGCCGACTTGGTCAACCTGTCCACAATGACCCAAACTTCGTCAAATTTTCTACGAGTCCGTGGGATTCCAACAACAAAATCCATAGTGATACGCTCCATTTCCACTCAGGAATTTCTAACTTTTGGAGAAAACCACCAGGTCTCTGATGCTCGTACTTAACTTGCTGACAATTTAGACACCGAGCTACAAATGCAACTATATCCTTTTTCATTCTCCTCCAGCAATAATGTTGCCGCAAATCTTGATATATTTTGGCGGTACCTGGATGAATAGAATACCTGGAACTGTGTGCCTCTTCAAGAATTAATTCACGAAGCCCGTCAACATTAGGCAAACAAATACGACCTTGCATTCGCAGAACTCCATCTTTCCCCACAGCAACCTATTTGGCATCACCGTGCCGCACCATGTCCTTAAGGACAAGTAAATGAGGATCATCATACTGCAACTCTCTGATGCACTCATATAAAGAAGATCGAGCAACTATGCAATCTAGACCCCGACTGGGTTCTGAAATATATAACCTCATGAACTAATTAGCCAAGGTCTGAACATCTGTAGCTAACAGCCTCTCACCAACCGGAATATACGCAAGACTGCCCATACTCATAGCCTTTCTACTCAAAGCATCAACCACCACATTGGCCTTTCCTGGGTGATACAAAATGGTGATATCATAGTCTTTCAGCAATTCCAACCTTCTTCTCTGCCTCAAATTAAGATCTTTTTGTTTGAACAGATACTGAAGCCTACGATGATCAGTAAATGCCTCACACGAGACACCATAGAGATAATGCCTCCAAATCTTCAGCGCATGAACAATTGATGCCAATTCTAATTCATGAAAAGGATAATTCTTCTCGTGAACTTTCAACTACCGCGACGCATATACAATCACCCTGCCATCTTGCATTAATACTGCACCAAGCCCAATGTGAGATGCTTCACAATATACCGTATACGATCCTGAACCTGTGGGTAATACCAACACTACAGCCGTAGTCAAAGCTGTCTTGAGCTTCTGAAAGCTCAACTCACACTCTTCTGACCATCTAAATGGGATACCTTTCTGGGTCAGTCTGGTCAATGGGCTTGGTATAGATGAAAACCGTTGTACGAATCGACGATAGTAACCTACTAAACCTAGGAAACTCCGGATCTCTGTAACTGAGGTAGGTATAGGCCAATTTTGAACAGCCTCAATCTTCTTAGGATCCACCTTTATGCCTTCTGCCGATACAATAGGCCCCCAAAAAAGCAACTGAGCTTAATCAAAACTCGCATTTTGAAAATTTAGCATATAATTGATTATTTTTCAATGTCTAAAGCACACTCTGAAGATGTTGCTCATGCTCCTCTCGACTGCTGGAGTAAATCAAGATATCATCAATGAATACAACCACAAAAGAATCCAAATAGGTCTTGAACAGCCGATTCATCAAATCCATAAATGATGCTGGGGCATTTGTCAACCCAAATGACATCACTAGGAATTTGTAATGCTCATATCGACTCCGAAAAGCTGTCTTAGGGACATTAGAAGCCCTAATTTTTAACTGATAGTAACCAGACCTCAAATTGATCGTCGAAAATACCTTGGCACCCTGAAGCTGATCGAATTAGTCGTCAATTCTTGGCAGCGAATATTTGTTTTTGATAGTAGCCTTGTTCAACTGTCGATAATCTATACATATCCGCATAAAGCCATCTTTCTTCTTTAGAAATAGTACTGGTGCACCCCAAGGAGAGACACTGGTCTAATGAATCCCCAATCAAGTAAGTCTTGTAACTGCTCCTTCAATTCTTTCAACTCCGGCGGGGCCATACGGTATGGTGGAATAGAAATGGGCTGAGTGCCCGGAGCCAAATCAATACAGAAGTCCATATCTCTGTCGGGTGGCATTCCCGGCAAATCTGCAGGAAATACTTCTGGAAATTCACGAACAACTGGTACTAAGTCCATAGAAGGAACATCCGCACTGGGATCGTGAATATAAGCCAAATAGGCTAGACACCCTTTCTCTACCATACGTCGAGCTTTCATATAAGAAATAACCCTGCTGGTAGAATGACCAGGAGTTCCTTTCCACTCTAATCGAGGTAATCCCGACATGGCTAGGGTCACTGTCTTGGCATGGTAATCCAATATAGCATGATAAGGTGACAACCAATCCTTACCCAAAATGACTTCAAAATCTACCATATAAAGAAGTAAAAGATCCAAACTAGTCTCAAGACTACTGATAGTAACCTCACATGAATGATACACATGATCTACTACAACAGATTCACCCACCGGTGTAGATACACACACAGAAGCACTCAGAGAATCATAAGGCACAACCAAATATGAAGCAAAAATAGGAGGACACATAGGAATAAGTAGATCCTGGATCAAATAGAACTGAAGCATTTCTATGGAAAACTGGAATAATACATGTGATCACAATATCAGATGACTCGGCCTCAGGCCTAGATGGAAAAGCATAAAATCGGGGCTAAACCCCACCACTCTGAACTGCGTCCCTGGGATGATCTCTAGCTGGCTGGACTCCACCTCTAACGGTCTGACCTCCACCTCTAATGGCCTGATCTCCACCTCTAATGGCCTAACCTCCACATCTAGCTGCCTGACCTCTACCTCTAGCTGGCTGAGCAGGCGGTGAAGCAACCGGTGCCGGTATGATGGCACGAGAATCCTGCTGAGTTCTATTACTCGTCAACCTAGGGTAGTACCTCCTGATGTGACCAATGTTCCCACACTCATAACACCCATCCTGATGTCGTGGTTGTTGAAGCTGAAGTTGACCCGAATAGGTTGGATAACTATTGTAGTGACTCTGGAGTGGTGGTGCATTGATAGGAGCTGAATGTGAACTAAATACTGGCTGTCCAGAGTACGACATAATAAGATTGTGGCTCCCTAAAGTACCATGAGATGCCTGCAGTGCTGAATGAAACGATCTGGGAGAATGACCCCTGCCTCCAGACAAGGCACCACTACAACCATCGAACTGACGAGGCCTCTTATCAGACCTCTACCCTCTCTCCTGTGCAAGAACCATCTCGATCCTCCTCGCAAGATTAGCATCCGCCTGATAAAAATCTCATTTCCGGTCTCCTTGTCCATTTGAAGCCTGATAAGGTGAGTGAGTCCCTCAATAAATGTCCTCACTCTCTCTCCCTCAGTAGATAGTAAACCAAGAGCATGACGGGCTAAATCCACAAAATGGGACTCATACTGAGTAACAGTCATACTGCCTTGCTGTTACCGCTCAAATTGCGTGCGGTAATTCTCTCTCACTGTGATAGGAATGAAATTCTTTAGAAATAGCTGAGAGAACTGCTCCCAGGTAAGTGCAGGCGATCCAACTGGTCTGGTCAATGTATAATCTCTCCACCACCTCTTGGCAGAACCCGTCATCTGAAATACAGCAAAATCAACCACATTGGTCTCAACTATACCCATGTTCTGCAGCACTTCAAGAAATCATTTATTTAGACTAATGAGGCATCGCTTTGATGAAAATGTAGAAGAAAAAAATCCACCAAGAAAGTTATCCGGATCTGATATTTTGCAACAAGTAAAAGATATTGATGTTACATTTGGTAAACCGCCTGAGTTGAATGAGAGAAGAAAAAGATCTAGACAAAGAAATATTGGGCAAGGTGCAGCGCAACAATGGAGGAAAAAAAACATATTCTTCCAATATCTGAAGAATGCGCTCTGACTGTCCATCTGTCTGTGGATGAAATTTTGTACTCAATTAAACCCGCGTGCCTAACTCACACTGTACAACCCTCCCGAAATGTGAGGTAAATTGCATACCTCGATCTGAAATAATAGACATGGGCACACCGTGAAGGCGGAAAATCTCACGAATGTAAATTTTAGCTAACCTTTCTGAAGAATAGGTAACTGCCACTAGAATGAAATGTGCCGACTTGGTCAACCTGTCCACAATGACCCAAACTTCGTCAAATTTTCTACGAGTCCGTGGGATTCCAACAACAAAATCCATAGTGATACGCTCCATTTCCACTCAGGAATTTCTAACTTTTGGAGAAAACCACCAGGTCTCTGATGCTCGTACTTAACTTGCTGACAATTTAGACACCGAGCTACAAATGCAACTATATCCTTTTTCATTCTCCTCCAGCAATAATGTTGCCGCAAATCTTGATATATTTTGGCGGTACCTGGATGAATAGAATACCTGGAACTGTGTGCCTCTTCAAGAATTAATTCACGAAGCCCGTCAACATTAGGCAAACAAATACGACCTTGCATTCGCAGAACTCCATCTTTCCCCACAGCAACCTATTTGGCATCACCGTGCCGCACCATGTCCTTAAGGACAAGTAAATGAGGATCATCATACTGCAACTCTCTGATGCACTCATATAAAGAAGATCGAGCAACTATGCAATCTAGACCCCGACTGGGTTCTGAAATATATAACCTCATGAACTAATTAGCCAAGGTCTGAACATCTGTAGCTAACAGCCTCTCACCAACCGGAATATACGCAAGACTGCCCATACTCATAGCCTTTCTACTCAAAGCATCAACCACCACATTGGCCTTTCCTGGGTGATACAAAATGGTGATATCATAGTCTTTCAGCAATTCCAACCTTCTTCTCTGCCTCAAATTAAGATCTTTTTGTTTGAACAGATACTGAAGCCTACGATGATCAGTAAATGCCTCACACGAGACACCATAGAGATAATGCCTCCAAATCTTCAGCGCATGAACAATTGATGCCAATTCTAATTCATGAAAAGGATAATTCTTCTCGTGAACTTTCAACTACCGCGACGCATATACAATCACCCTGCCATCTTGCATTAATACTGCACCAAGCCCAATGTGAGATGCTTCACAATATACCGTATACGATCCTGAACCTGTGGGTAATACCAACACTGCAGCCGTAGTCAAAGCTGTCTTGAGCTTCTGAAAGCTCAACTCACACTCTTCTGACCATCTAAATGGGATACCTTTCTGGGTCAGTCTGGTCAATGGGCTTGGTATAGATGAAAACCGTTGTACGAATCGACGATAGTAACCTACTAAACCTAGGAAACTCCGGATCTCTGTAACTGAGGTAGGTATAGGCCAATTTTGAACAGCCTCAATCTTCTTAGGATCCACCTTTATGCCTTCTGCCGATACAATAGGCCCCCAAAAAAGCAACTGAGCTTAATCAAAACTCGCATTTTGAAAATTTAGCATATAATTGATTATTTTTCAATGTCTAAAGCACACTCTGAAGATGTTGCTCATGCTCCTCTCGACTGCTGGAGTAAATCAAGATATCATCAATGAATACAACCACAAAAGAATCCAAATAGGTCTTGAACAGCCGATTCATCAAATCCATAAATGATGCTGGGGCATTTGTCAACCCAAATGACATCACTAGGAATTTGTAATGCTCATATCGACTCCGAAAAGCTGTCTTAGGGACATTAGAAGCCCTAATTTTTAACTGATAGTAACCAGACCTCAAATTGATCGTCGAAAATACCTTGGCACCCTGAAGCTGATCGAATTAGTCGTCAATTCTTGGCAGCGAATATTTGTTTTTGATAGTAGCCTTGTTCAACTGTCGATAATCTATACATATCCGCATAAAGCCATCTTTCTTCTTTAGAAATAGTACTGGTGCACCCCAAGGAGAGACACTGGTCTAATGAATCCCCAATCAAGTAAGTCTTGTAACTGCTCCTTCAATTCTTTCAACTCCGGCGGGGCCATACGGTATGGTGGAATAGAAATGGGCTGAGTGCCCGGAGCCAAATCAATACAGAAGTCCATATCTCTGTCGGGTGGCATTCCCGGCAAATCTGCAGGAAATACTTCTGGAAATTCACGAACAACTGGTACTAAGTCCATAGAAGGAACATCCGCACTGGGATCGTGAATATAAGCCAAATAGGCTAGACACCCTTTCTCTACCATACGTCGAGCTTTCATATAAGAAATAACCCTGCTGGTAGAATGACCAGGAGTTCCTTTCCACTCTAATCGAGGTAATCCCGACATGGCTAGGGTCACTGTCTTGGCATGGTAATCCAATATAGCATGATAAGGTGACAACCAATCCTTACCCAAAATGACTTCAAAATCTACCATATAAAGAAGTAAAAGATCCAAACTAGTCTCAAGACTACTGATAGTAACCTCACATGAATGATACACATGATCTACTACAACAGATTCACCCACCGGTGTAGATACACACACAGAAGCACTCAGAGAATCATAAGGCACAACCAAATATGAAGCAAAAATAGGAGGACACATAGGAATAAGTAGATCCTGGATCAAATAGAACTGAAGCATTTCTATGGAAAACTGGAATAATACATGTGATCACAATATCAGATGACTCGGCCTCAGGCCTAGATGGAAAAGCATAAAATCGGGGCTAAACCCCACCACTCTGAACTGCGTCCCTGGGATGATCTCTAGCTGGCTGGACTCCACCTCTAACGGTCTGACCTCCACCTCTAATGGCCTGATCTCCACCTCTAATGGCCTAACCTCCACATCTAGCTGCCTGACCTCTACCTCTAGCTGGCTGAGCAGGCGGTGAAGCAACCGGTGCCGGTATGATGGCACGAGAATCCTGCTGAGTTCTATTACTCGTCAACCTAGGGTAGTACCTCCTGATGTGACCAATGTTCCCACACTCATAACACCCATCCTGATGTCGTGGTTGTTGAAGCTGAAGTTGACCCGAATAGGTTGGATAACTATTGTAGTGACTCTGGAGTGGTGGTGCATTGATAGGAGCTGAATGTGAACTAAATACTGGCTGTCCAGAGTACGACATAATAAGATTGTGGCTCCCTAAAGTACCATGAGATGCCTGCAGTGCTGAATGAAACGATCTGGGAGAATGACCCCTGCCTCCAGACAAGGCACCACTACAACCATCGAACTGACGAGGCCTCTTATCAGACCTCTACCCTCTCTCCTGTGCAAGAACCATCTCGATCCTCCTCGCAAGATTAGCATCCGCCTGATAAAAATCTCATTTCCGGTCTCCTTGTCCATTTGAAGCCTGATAAGGTGAGTGAGTCCCTCAATAAATGTCCTCACTCTCTCTCCCTCAGTAGATAGTAAACCAAGAGCATGACGGGCTAAATCCACAAAATGGGACTCATACTGAGTAACAGTCATACTGCCTTGCTGTTACCGCTCAAATTGCGTGCGGTAATTCTCTCTCACTGTGATAGGAATGAAATTCTTTAGAAATAGCTGAGAGAACTGCTCCCAGGTAAGTGCAGGCGATCCAACTGGTCTGGTCAATGTATAATCTCTCCACCACCTCTTGGCAGAACCCGTCATCTGAAATACAGCAAAATCAACCACATTGGTCTCAACTATACCCATGTTCTGCAGCACTTCAAGAAATCATTTATTTAGACTAATGAGGCATCGCTTTGATGAAAATGTAGAAGAAAAAAATCCACCAAGAAAGTTATCCGGATCTGATATTTTGCAACAAGTAAAAGATATTGATGTTACATTTGATAAACCGCCTGAGTTGAATGAGAGAAGAAAAAGATCTAGACAAAGAAATATTGGGCAAGGTGCAGCGCAACAATGGAGGAAAAAAAACATATTCTTTAATCTTCCATATTGGGAGTTCAACTCGTTGTGCCATAATTTAGACGTCATGCACATAAAAAAGAATGTGTTTGATAATATTATATATTCTTTGCTCAATGATAAATACAAGTCAAAATATAATATTAAGGAACGGAAAAATCTGCAGATATGGGTATAAGTTGTGATGTTTGGCCTGATGAGAATGATGAGTGTCGGCTTGCTGCGTTTACCATTCCCAAGGAAAAGAAAGTGGCCTTCCTCACAACGTTAAAAAATATTTCAGTGCCGGATGGTTACTCGAGTAATATTTCTCATTGCATTGATCCGGACCAACAAAGAATATTTGGATTGAAGAGTCATCATTGTCACATTATTATGGAACAATTGCTACCAATAGCAATTCGCAATGTGATACCGAAGGAGGTTGTTGCAGTCTTAGTAGAGCTTTCTTCTTTTTTCAGAGAACTTTGTCTTAAAAGTTTGAGTTTTGAGGATCTAGAAAAGTTACAAGATCGCATTGTGCTCACACTTTGCCACTTGGAGATATTCTTTCCACCATCGTTCTTTACTGTAATGGTCAATTTAACTGTACTTCTAGTAGATGAAGCAATACAATGTGGTCTGGTACATTACAGGTGGATGTATTTTGTTGAAAGGATAAATATTTCTTATTCGAAATTTTGATATCTGTAATATTAATTCAACTTAAGTGTTTATTCTAAACCTGTTTCATTTTATATTATAGATTGTTAGGTCAATTTAAGTCCCTCGTAGGGAATAAGGGCCCGTTTGGATTGGCTTAAAAAAGTGGCTTTTAAGTTAAGTGCTTAAAAGCACTTTATAAGTACTGGAACTTGTTTTATAAATAAGCAGTTACGTGTTTGGATAAAAGTGCTGAAACTTAAAACAAGCTGATGAAGTGTTTGGTAAACAAGTGTTGGTAAGCACTTTTTCTTGTTAAAATGACTGAAATATCCTTAAAGTTGTTAACATTATAAAGAAGATGATGACTATAATATTATATTTTCCGTTCATAGCTTCAAATTCAGGGGTAACACGTAAATTCATTGAATGATTTGATTTTGAAATATAGTTACACCAATTAAAAAAAAGGAAGGATTCAACGACAAAAAAAATTAAATGTTATGGAACAAAAAAAAGAAGCCAAAAGAACAATATTTTTAAAATATTGGAATGTATCAAACATTATTTAAAAAACTATTGTTTGTTTCACGTTAAGAACTTCAAGAAATTGATAAATATTGAAGAAGGAGAAAAAAAATTGTATGTTGTACGGTTTTTACTTGGGGTTAATTTCGGGATTAAAAAAACTTATAAGGGATAAGAATATAATATCCTTGGTCAAAGCAATATGGCTTTTAAGCCAATTTAGAAAAAGTTGGGTTTTCCAACTTATTGGTTTTGGCTTTTTTTAAGCAGATTTTAACTTTTTTTAAGCCCATTTTTCGGTTGCCAAACACTTCCACAAGTTAAAAACTGGTTCTAGAGCTGAAGGTTACATTGTTGAAGAAGCTCTAACTTTTTGTTCTCGTTACTTTGAGGGGATTCAATCAAGGCTGAATAGGCCTAGACATGTGAATGATGAACCAAATCTTAATGAGGCTTTTGAAATGTCCTCTATATTCCCTCCACAAGGTAAACCAATAGGAGGCTCCTCAATATTCCCGTTCACTCCATTGGTGAAACGCAAGCTCATCGATATGTGTTGTTTAATTGTGCAGTAGTAAAGCCATTTATTGAGTAAGTAAATAAAATTGATATGAATATTAGCAAAATTTTAGAGTTAAAATGATTAAATTTGATATAGTTAGCTCATTTGACGTAAGTTTAGGGATCACATAAGAAAGAGCACAAGAGGACGAAGACCTTCAATATCATATTTAGAGAGGAGGGTTAATAGAGAGTTTCCTCATTGGTTTCCAAAATGGGTGAGTGAATGGTATAATAATTTTTGCTTCACATAGTTTTTCTCATTGGATTTAATATGCTTCACTAAAATAAGTTTGTTATTACTAGATTATGAACTCAGAGATTGCAGACACCATCTCTACTGATCCGAAGTTCCTAGTACAAGGTCCAGCGCTAGATGCTAGAAGGTTCATTGCTTATAACATCAATGGATTCAAATTTCGAGTTTTGTCTAGAGATCAAGGATTAAAAACTCAAAATAGTGGAGTTTTTCTTACTTGTGACACCTCTTGTGTTGCATCTAGTGCTGATAGAAGTGCAAGGCAAGCAGACTTGCCATAATATGGGAAGTTAGAAGATAATATTGAGCTTAATTATTATCGATTCACAGTTGTGCTCTTCAAATGCTAGTGGGCAGACACTACTCGGGATAGAGGGTTCAAAAGAGATGCTTGGAATTTTAATTGTGTCAATTTTTCGAAATCTTTGTATGTTTATTTTTCTTCTTCTTCATTTCAAGCCACAAGACAGCCAACTCTTTCATTTCAGGCCATGGTACAGACAACTCATTCCATTCAGCTGACTCCTTCCTTCCAGGCAACATCACTACCAACTCCTTCATTTCAAGCCACAAGACATCAAACCGCTTCATTTCAGGCCACAACACTGCCAACTCCTTCATTTCAGGCCATGGGATAGGCAACTCCTTCATTTCAGGACACGGTACAAACAACTCCTTCATTTCAGGCAACGTCACTACCAAATCCTTCATTTCAACCTCCTGTTAATCCCACAGCACCACAAGCAACATTCAATAAGCGTGCTAAACGTGAGTCTTCACATCATTGGACTGTCGATGGAATAGGTAATCATTATTCTTTCATTGATGTATAGGACTTTAGAGTATAACTGAAATGTATAACTCCCTGGTCTTCAATTGAGTAACTTTCTCTAATAAGCTAAACTGCAAGAAACTTGACTATGATAGAAACCAGTTGAAACAGAGGAACATGCAATTTAATTACAAAGTAAACTTATTTGAGAATTTGAATTACTTTTCTGGAATCAAAAGATGCTGATTAATTGTTCACTTTTAGATGTTAAGATACCATATGTGAAAACGACCAAACATGACAAAAACAAAAGAGCCAAAGGATCAACTTCTCTAATTTGCTGCTATAGTTGCATTTCTATCGTTCCAAATCTTATGAAATTGAGGAATATAAGAATTAATTTAGCAATATCGGTGTTGACAGTTAACAATTTTTGGTAAATTAAGTGCATCAAACTTAAAGAAACAAATTTCAAGGTTCTGTGTCTATTTAAGAATGCAGAAAATGGGAAGCATGGTATAGGTGGCATTTGAGGTGCTTAATTTATTATAAGCATGGTTTCAAAAGTGTGTTGTTGTGGGCCATTTACATTTATATATGTAGCACAAGAATTTTGTTTTGCTTATTTCATTATTTTTCCTTTACCTCTTTAGTTTGCTCAGTCAATTATCCAATATAATTATAACTGGAATTTATTTAATAATTGAAAGAGTATAACTTTAGAGTATACTAAGGCATAAACAATTTGATTGTTTTTATTTTTATTTATTAAAGATTCACATGGAGATACCAAAAGGCTCAAATTGAAGACTAGAGAAGCATTAAGTTTACCTCGGGGAGAACATGTATAACGACCCGACCGGTCGTTTTGAGCTTTTACACTTCGCTCCGTAGTTTACGGGCGTGAATAGCTCCGTATGATGTATCTTAATTTGTGTGAATCGTTGGTTTTGTCTTTTAGGTTATTCGGGACTGATTTAGAAGAATAATTCTCAATTAGGGAGCTTTAAATTTAAAAGAGTTGACCAAGTTTTCCCTTTTAGCATTTGACCTCGGATTGCAATTTTGATGGTTCCGTTAGCTCTGTTGGGTGATTTTGGACTTAGGAGTGCGTCCGGGTTGTGATTTGGAGGTCCGTGGTTGAAGTTAGTTCGAAATGACGAAAGTTGAAATTTTGGAAAGTTTGACCGGGAATGGACTTTTTCATATTGGGGTTGGATTCCGATTCCGGAAGTTGGAGCAGGTCCGTAATGTCGAATGTGACTTGTGTGAAAAATGTGAAGTCAATCGGACGTGATTTGATAGGTTTCGGTATCGATTGTGAAAGTTGAAGTTTCAAAGTTCATTGATTTCGTATTGAGGTGTGATTCATCGTTTCAATGTTGTTATGTGTATTTTGAGGCCTTGCGTAGGTCTATGTTATGTTAGGAGACTTATTGGTATGTTTGGACGTGGTCCCGAGGGGCTCGGGAGTGTTTCAGATTGATTTCGAATCATTTTCCTTCATGTTTAAACTGTTGTGTCCTGCTGGTTTCTAGTGTCTATGTCCTTCATCGTGTTCTCATGGCAAGTGTCGCAAACGCGTAGTGTATTTTAATGGCAGCTGTAAATTATTCTTCGTGATCACGAAGTATGTCTCGCATTCGCGTAGAGTTGGGCCAAGTCCTCTCCACGTTCGCATATGGAGGATCGCGTTCGCGTAGTGTTGAGGTTGGCAGCTAGGAATTTCAGCGTTCTTCTATGCGACCGCGTAAGGTTAGTCGCGTTCGTGAAGCTTTGGCAGCAGTGTTCATCGCGTTCGCGTGGGGTGCATCGCGAACGCGTAGAGTCTTTTGTGGCAGTGTGAGTTTTATTCATCGCGAACGTGATGGGTTTCCCGCATTCGCGAAAGAGGACGCATGGGCAGTGTATATAGTACTCTATTTCGCAGGTTTGAGACATTTTTACATTTTGGGAGCTTTGGAGCTCGGATTGAGGCGATTCTTGAAGCAATTTTTACCTTATGAATTGGGGTAAGTGTTCTCTACTCGGTTTTGGTTACATTTCATGAATCTAACTTCGTTTTTGGTAATGGGATTGTGAATTTTAAAGAGGAAATTGGGGAGTTTTGGCCTAAAGATTCATAATGTGAATTTATTTAGTTTTGACATCGAATTGGAGTCGGATTTGAGTTACACTAGTGTGGTTGGACTCATAATTGAATGAGTTGTTGGATTTTGTAAATTTTTCGGGTTCCGAGGTGCGGGCCCGAGTTGGGCTATTGGCTGATTTTGGGCTTTGGATTCAAGATTTGATCTTTTCGATCGGGATTGGTTCTTTTAGCATTGTTTGGTGTATTTGAGTTGTTTTTGATTAGTTTTTGATCCGTTCGAAGGTCGGAACGCACAGGATGGCATTTTGGAGCATCGCTTGGCTTGCTCGGTGTTGGAATTGGCTTGTTCGAGGTAAGTAACTCTTCTAATCTTGGAGCTGAGGGTATGAAACCTCAAAATACATATTATGTGATTTGTGTTGAGGTGACGCACGTGCTAGGTGATGGGCGTGTGGGTGTACACCATTTGAATTGGGACTCTGTTGTTTCTATGGAACTGAATAGTGGCCCTATTTTATTGATATCCGTGTTTTCACGATATGATAAAGTAATTGAGCTGTCAATCATACTAGATATCATGTTTAGGTTTTATGCCGATACCGTTGGTACCCATAGTGGTCGTTTCTTACTGTCATCTCATTGGTTTCATTGATATTTCATATTCAGTCATATCCATGCATTCATACCATATCCCAGTCTCAGTTATTATTTATCGATACATCATATCATTATTGTCAGTCTAGATTCATGACATTGTGAGCCCGTGAGTGAGACTGGAGAGATTGATGACTGAGTGAGGCCGAGAGCCTGAGTAAGATTGATATTTTGGGATCAGGCCGCACGCTACAGCATGTGATAGTGATATTTTGGGATCGGGCTACAGGCCGCGACATATTATGTTGATTATATTTTATGGGATTGGGCTGCCCGACGCAACGATATAACGCTTCGGCTGAAGGAGCCCCTCCGGAGTCTACACACCCCCAGTGAGCGTAGTTGACTATATATATGTGGATTGGGTTGCATGCCGTAACAGGCCTTATGGTCATATATGGATCGGGTTGCACGCTGCAGTAGGTATTGTACAACGCTGAGTGATTGAGTGTACTGAACATTGAGCATAGTGAGAGAGAATGCGAGATAGTGAGATTGAGTACTCTGAAAGTGTGAGTACATGAGCTCATCATTGAGATGCATTGCATTTGACATGCGTACTTGAGATACATGCATAGAAAAGCATTCCCTTCGACTACCCGGTTTTGGGGACGTTTATTATTTTGCCTGTATCTTGACATGTAGGCATAGAGAAATACTTTCCTCATGCTATCTGAAAATGAAACATATTACTATTTGTTGTAAGGAGTTTTGAAAAAAAAAACAACAGTTTTCAAACTTATTCGTGCTTTGGCTTTTTTGGTAAAAGATTTGGGTTTTCACTGAGATACTTGAAAAGAAATGCCTATTTTTCTGAAACTGTGACCGAACTGAGCCTTTTATTTCCGAGATACTCTTTTGTTAATGTACTATGTTGTTATGAACTGTGGTGGAGTATTGGTGTTGTACCCGACCTTTTTGTTAGCTCTTCACTACTTTCCCTAAGGTTAGGTTTGTTACTTATTGAGTACATGGGGTCGGTTGTACTCATACCACGCTTCTGCACCTTGCGTGCAGATGTTGGCTGTTGATGTTGCTGTGATCGATGGGAGCTGGATTGAAGATGTACCTGCGTCCCGATTGTAGCTGCCTCTTGTTCGTGGTAGCTTTAGATCTGTAAAATTCTGTTTATGTACTTTTCAAACAGATGATGTGTTTATTTCATTTTAGCTTTGTAAATTTTATTCTTAGAAGCTCATGATTTGTACTACCAGTTCTTGGGCAATGTATCAGATTCAGATAATTTCTTTACTTAATTGCTTTATTAATTGTTATTGGAATTGATTAGTGGTTAACTGGCTTACCTAGCGGGTTGGGTTATGTGCCATCACGACTAGTTGAATTTTGGGTCGTGACAACGTGTTGTGGTTGGAGTTTGATTGCTTGGATCCGATTGGCGAAGCACAAGGCCTTCTTGCAGGCGTGTGTGTCCTTTTAGCAACTGACTGTACCATATTTCCAATTAGCTTTGATAAATGGTTGGATATGCCTAAGTCATACTTTAACGACTACTTTAATAACATTATAAAGGTATAAGCTCTATATCTTTTTAACTATATCTCTATTTTGTCTTTGGTCTTTATATTTGTATATAAAAGATAAACTAACCAAAATTTATTTTTGAAGCCTCATTTCTGTTTTATGACCATTGAGAAAGTTGCACGAGAACATATTTATCGCTCTATTGCAAAGAAGTGGGCTGCAAGTAGGCAGAAGTTGTGGCATGAGTTTGAAGACCCACTTAAAACTAAAGATGAGATTATGGATAATGTTCCGGTAGGTATTACTTGGGATTAATGGACTTCCTTTGTGAACTACCATTATAAAGAAGAAACTCAGGTATTTTTCTGAAAAGTCACATTGAAATGCATAAAAATATGATTATTCACTTACATAATTGACTGAAATGTATCTTATTGTTAGAACATGTGTAAAAGAAATGCTGAAAATTAGAAGAAACAAACAGTTCCACACACCGGTGGCTCTAAACCTAATTCTAGAAGAAGGGCTGAAATGGTGAAAGATGTCACATCATTTATCTTACTTTACTATTTAAATTTTTAGATTATATATCTATTTATTTTACTTTAGTCAAACTATTCTAACTTATTTTTGTTTTTATACATAGATGGATGAGACGGGGAGAAAGCCTGGACGAGCACAACTTTATCTTGCTACACATACTAAAAAAGATGATCATATGTGAATGAGGAGGCAAAAGAAATAGGTGTAAGTTACATTCATGATGGTTATAAATACAAATGATTTCCATTCAGTGATTTACATTCTGAAGATCTCTACAAGTTTTGGTGTAACTTTTGTATTATACTCCACCAGTAGGTATTACTGATATTTGTGCATTTATCATGACTCATTTGGTGATATAAGGATGTGTGAAAGATTAAACAAATGATCGCAAGCAGAGAATCATGTATATGATTACCTTACTTTGCCAGCAGCTCGATTTATAATGTTGGCTCAGATTTCTTTTATGTGCATTGTGTTTAGGAAAGAATTGAGCTACCAGTGAGTGAAAGTACGGTGGATGAGTCTGAAATTTCTCCTAATGATGTTGTTGGTAAGGTGCTAGGCAAAGAGCATCCTAGAAGGGTAAGATGTTTGGGATTAGGAGCTACTCCAAGCAATACTTTCAGAGAGACAAATCTCCGTCTTGGTAATATTAGAATTGTGAGTAATAATGCTGGATGTTCTTCTTCTGGATGCCAAGAGAAGTACAATCAATTGTTGAATACTCTCAAAGCATATATGATAATGAAGGAAGGGTCAATACCAAAACAATTTACTGGGATCTTTGCTTCTCCTCCTACAACGGTAAACGCTAAGTTCTTTTATTTTTGGTTTATTGTGCAATTTTATTTTTCATTTGTAAAGTGCTAAGAGTCACTATAACTAGTGCGACTATGGAGTTTTGGGAGTGATATTGATCACTTCAAATACCTTTGCTTTTGATCTTGGTGGATGTTTTTATAAAAGAAAAAGAATCATGATGATAAGAGACTAGTGATGATGTTTATGATTCTGGAAGGCCGCAATGTAATTAACGTCTTCCTTCATGTGTGCATGTCTAGTAAGAACGAATGAGTTGCTCCAGTTAGAATATCCACGTCGATTGAAGTTGAGTATCCTATTTTCTAAGGTTGATAATTCTGGTATTCTGTAAAATCGAGTTATATAACTCATTTTGAATGTTATAGAAGGTGTGTTGATTGTTAATAATGATTAATGTGGAACAGCTTGCTTTTCCGTAGATTTAATTCTTGGGTTATGACCTATTGTATTAAACCCAAATTACTTCTCAGGGGCACCTAAGTTTATTTTTATTCTGTTGATAGTGAAGATGTGACATTTGAGATAACGAAACATTGAATCCTTACATCCATGATAGGATCTGGTTATTTGCTTTGGGACCTTGTTTTTGTGCTATAGCAGATCCAGAAGGAGTTAGAACAGGGGTACCCCAAAAGTAGAATATGGGACTCATATTATTGCTACTGATTGAGAAGAAGGCCTTTTTAGCTTCATTAGGCCGAGAGAAGAGCTTTTAGCATGTTATTGAATTTGGTTCAATAGAGTAATTGGAGTACCATGGTTCACCAAACGAAATAATCCCCAATTTCTACAGGCTTTGCTGATAGTTGTTGTCGTCGTCGTCGTCGTCGTCGTGTATTGTACGTCAATCACAGGGATAGCTACGTCCACTTAATCGGATGCTAACTTTGAAAGTGTCTCTCGTTTATCAATGTCCAAATTTGGGATGTTTGTTGGGTGAAACAATGGAGGGTATATTAATTTTATGAACCTATTTAAAAACCAAGACACTTTTAACTTTTTATCTTCATCTTTTTTGTTAGTTTAAGTAGACAATATATATTTCACCTCAATGACTTGTTTCTTGACACTCCTCTTAATAGTTGTATTTTTTTTTTACTTTTTGCTGCAGCCAAGTAATGCAGCTAGTGGACGCGTTTCACCCACGGATGCAAGAAGCTCTTCTGGCACTAGTAATCCCAGTGACAACTATTGAGATTCATTTTAATTGAAGTGGATATATTAGGACAATGTAATAGCTCACTAATATGAATGATTAACTATGTTCTAATTTAGCTTGATGACATATGATACTACTCTATCATAATATTTTTCATGGTTAATACAATGTTGATATTTTTTAATTTTAACATTTTGGTTTAAGCATTAATATTTCAATTTATATTAGGGAAAAAGAATGGCATATTGATGATAAAATATCAAATTTAAAAATAGATGGGGTTAAAACCCCCAAAAAGAAATAAGAACAAATTCCGATGGTGTACGCATAAGATGCGGGGGTTTACAATCCTTACACTCAAAAAAACAATTAAATTTTAAAAATAAAAATCTATTTTCGCTCATGAGATTGCGGAGGTTAAAATTGCAGTTTGCGGAGGTTAGAAACCTCCGCTATTTGCGGTCACGGCGGTTCGGGAAACACATGATTAACTTTCTCTTCTCTAGGATTAAGACAACAAGAGCATCAATAGATACAATCACCTGACCAAACTTAAGAACTACATCATCAATATGTGCTACACAACTCTCCAAAAAGAATAAGAGATTTTAAAAGGTACTATATTTTTTTCCATATATTTTCCCACAAAGGAATATGTGGTTTTGACTGCCTGAGACAATTCCATATTGAAGAAACATGAAAAATTACAATCTGTAGTTAAATTACATCCTGGCAATGATTTTGACACGATCTTGAGGCACCAAAGAAAACTGATGAATTCAAGATCCCCTATAACCACCTTAGGCATCATTGTCAAAAAAGATACCAGATGGTTATTTGACATGGAAAGTGGTTAATTACTTTAGAAAGCAATGCTTAAAAATGAGCAGTTTTCTTACCCCCATAAATCTTATTTGGAGTATTTCATTATATTGAAGAGGGAATAGTACTCACGGATACTAGCATATCTTAACTAAAACATAATCATGTACCACACATGTGCTAAAATCAGAAGAAAATCTTTACATGACCCCAAATATTTAGCAAACATTTGGCAACAAACAAGTAATTTGGAAGAAACGTTTCTAAGAACTTGCTCAATGTCCAAGAAGTTAAATCTTGATCTTCTGTAGCATCCCTACAACATCCTTCATGTCGATCCTACTAGAGGGAGATGCAACACAACAATCCAGTGCCACTTCCATGATCGATGCCACACATTCTAGCTTCTTCCTTAGGTGATTATATGTTAAGTGTAAATGTAACTATCCGGCCTGTTGTTCTGAGAGTTATATCCCCCATTTTTCCCATTTCTGCTTATTTATATATTGTTCAGCTATGTTGAGTAGTATCGAGTTGGTAGGTTTGGATTCAGAGTAATTTTGGAGTGAAATGAACAGTTAGTCTCTTAGTTAGAAAGTTAAGTTAGAAAAGTCAACCGAAAGTTGACTTATGAGTAAACGAATTCGGATTTGAATTTTTATGATTCGATTACCTTCGTTGGATGATTTTAGACTTAGAAGTATGTCTGGAATATAATTTGGAGGTCCGTAGTAGAATTAGGCTTGAATTGCCGAAAGCTGAAAGTTTAGAAGTTCTTAGGCTTGAATCCGAGGTTGATTTGGTATTTTGTTGTTGTTTTGGGTATTCCAAAGGTTCGACTAAGTTCGGGTAGTGATATATGACTTGTTTGAATTATTGGTTGAGGTCCCGAGGGCCTCGGGTGCGTTTCGGATAGATTTGGGTTCTGTTGCGCTCGTTTTTCTTATGTTTCTATGCTGTTTCTTCAAGCATAAATGATATCATATTGAACAAATGAGCTCCGATTTTTTTTTTTTGATTGAAGCATTAGATCCGTATCGTAATTACGGACCTGTAGCAAATAGAATCATCGAACTTGGATATCGTATAAGGAATTTATGGTCATTTTACTAAGAATTAGGTTTCCTGATGTTTTAGATTAATTACGAAATTGCCACTGACGGCGTATTTAAAAATCTACACTATTTGCAAACATTGAAACCAACATATCTCCTTCATTATAAGGTCCAATTGAGTGATTCAAAAGCCTAACTTGACTAGAATTTCACAAAAAATTCATTGGAGGCATAAAAAGCGAGTTTAGGGATCGTTTGGTATAAGAAACGAGGCAGAATAGCTGACAGAAAAATATATAAAACAAGGGTTTGTTCATTCGGTCATATTTTGAGTTAAAGAGCTCGGATTGGGTCGATTTTGGAGGAGATTTTTACCATAGGGATTGGGGTAAGTATTCTATACTCGGTTTTGGTCATATTTCATGAATACATCTTCATTTTTAGGATTTGATTGATGATTTCAAAGTGAAATTGAGGGAGTTAGGGCTTGAGTTTTGAAGAGATTTAGGTAGGGATTTGAGGGACCAAACGGAGTCTGATTTTGATAAATTTTATATGGTTAGACTCGGAAGAGGACGAGGGTTTTAATTCTGCCATTGTTGACTAGTTTCAAAACATGGGCCCGGGGGCCGGGTTTTGGTCGGTTTCTGATTTTTGGCATATTTTGTAGTTTTTATTGTGGAATTCGATTCGTTAGCCTATGTTGATGGTATTAATCTAATTATGGTTATATTTGGAGCTTTTGGAGACTGAGTCCAGAGACGAGGGCATCCCGGAGTAGGATTTTTCGCTGTTAAGGTAAGTAACAATTTTAACTCTGGCTTTGAGAGTATAAACCCAGAGATTTGATATCACATGAATGTTTGAAGGTGATACCCACACTAGGTGATGGGATGTGGGTTTGCACCGCGAGGGATTGAGACTTGGTCCGTCCAGTGAGGCCTCATGGCCATCATCTGTGTTTATGTAGTTACTTGTTGTTGAACTTGTCAGCCTTCATGTTAGAGATCATGCTTAGGCTTTATCCATGCACACATTATTTGTACTCAGTCATAAAAATTATTGTACATGTTTACCTCAATCCCTATTATTTTGTTGATATGCTCTGATACTTGACGTGGCCTGTGTTTCCCTTATTTGTTGATGATGGTGAGGCTAGAGAGGTACATGACTGAGTGAGGCCGAGGGCCTGTTGTGAGGTATTTGATTAAGGCACGTGAGTTGTCCGTGCGGATCCAGGTATTGATATCATAGTGTGTGAGTTGTCCGCGTAGCACGTGAGTTGACCGTGCGGATCCAGGGATTGATATTATAGCACGTGAGTTGTCCGTGAAGCACGTGAGTTGTCCGTGCTTAGCGCTTGGGCTTTGGGAGCCCCTCCGGAGACTGTAAACACCCCCAGTGAGCGCAAGTACCTATTGAGTGTTGAGTTCTGAGTGCGAGTGTCGAGAGCCGAGTGCTGAGTGATAGAGTGACATTTCTATGAGTATTCATTGTTTTTGTTGTTGCTGCATTTTACCCGTTAATTGCTTTGTAGCATTTATTGAGTTGATGGAATTTACCTGTTTATTTCTGTTTATTTTTAAATTGTGAAAATAAATAATTGGACTGTTCTACTTAGCTCGTCACTACTACTCAGTTTCTTAGTTATTTCTGTTACTTGCTGAGGTGGTTGTACTCATACTATACCCTGCACTTTATGTGAAAATACATGTGAGTTAGAGCGCGGCAATCGTTGAGTTCAGGACGGCTATCTGTGGAGATTGCAAAGTAGCTGCTAGCGTCCGCAGGACCTTGTTACTCCTTTTGTCATCTCTTCTTTTGGACAGTTACACAGTTTATATATCTTAGTTTATAGTTTTAGATGCTCATGACTTAGTGACACCCCGATGTTTGGGGCTCGTTTTCGTATTTTTCTATATTATATTTAGAGTTGATTTAGTTTATAAAAAATTTAAATGTTGAAATATTTTATTAAATTCTTATAATCGGTTTAGTAGTAATATTTTGGGAAGTAGGCTTACCTTGTAACACGATAGGCGCCATCACGACCATGGTTAGATTTTGGGTCGTGACAGTTAACAAGTTCGCGTCTACAACATCTATTACTGCCTCTAGGAGTGAAGAATTCAGCCATTGCTTCAAGTTAAGATCTCCCTCGAACATTTCACCATTAGGACTTTTCCTTGTAAATGTTTCCATCAACATGATCCCGTAACTATAAACATCTAATCAACCCCCCTAAAGACTTGTGCAAGAATACAAGTCTACCAAGTCTTGCTTTCTTTTATGTCTACTTCACTGAAGTCTTTATTTCGTTTTCTCTAAACCTGCGTGGTGAAAAGTAGTGCTATATCTACTAGAACATTATATACACTAGTTATATCGAGACCAAAACTTCAGTGGATGAAAAGAAATCACATTTTGTTATTATTTGAACCTAATTTTATATGATTTTTACTCATTTCATTGACCAACTTATAAAGTTCTAATGATTATATGGTAATCATAATAAATAGACTCTCCATGTGGATGAACTGAATCTCGATATGTATCAAGAATATTAGAAGATCACAGAAAAGATGAGCCCGGGATTGAGTTGAGAGTTATTTAGAGTCGGTATCATTTGTACAATAATCATAAATACCAGTATCATTTGTACCATAATCATTTCTGAGAAGCATGAAAGCTTTCTTGAGAAGATACATAATAAGTATAGAGAAAAGGAGATTCAGTCAATCTCGAATAAAGCAGGATTTGATAATTCCCCGATACATATTCTTAGCGTAATGTTCGGAGAACACAATTAATGGGGATAACAGGCAGGTGAGATATTAAAGGGCGGAGCAGTTACAAATAGTTTTAGGAAAAATGCATAAGTATCCCCCCCTTCCCCCGGACATATTTGCACGACCCAAAATCCAACTAGCTATTATGGCACCTAACCCAACCCGCTAGGTAAGCCAGTTAATAATACACCAATCCAAATGAGATTCATTAAGAGAAGAAATTATGATACAACTGAACTATTATACAAGAACTCCCAAGGACTAATAGTACAAATCTTGAGCTTCTAAGATTTAAAATTTACAAAGCTGGTATGAAAGAAATACATCTTCTGTTGAAATATACATGGGCAGATTAAAAATTCTAAAGCTACCAAGATTAAGAGGCAGCTATGACCGAAACGCAGGAATATCTTCAAATCCAACTCCTGCCGTACACAGCAACATCAACATCCAATATCTGCACGCAAGGTGCAGAAGTGTAGTATGAGTACAACTTATCCCATGTACTCAATAAGTAACAAACCTGACCATAGGTTGAAAGTAGTGACGAGTTGGGACAAGGGTCAGAGTCCAACTCCACTAACCTGCAGCAGTTCATAGCAATATAATAAATATGGTACAAGAAATAACTCAGCTCATTCACAGTTATGGAAAAATAAGCATACTTTCTAGTATAACAGTAAATCCCAAATCTTTCACCGAAAATACAAAAACTATGAGTAGGCTTGAAAACTGTGATTTTCCCAAATACTTTCAACAACAGTTAAGAAGTCTCACTATTAGATGGCATGAGGAAAGTACATCTCTCTGCCTACATGTCAGTGTGCATGTGAATGTCATGGGTATCACTAAACCGTACTATATGAGGAAATGCATCTCCATGCATGTATGTCAAGTATGCATGCCAACTGTAATGCAATGCGGTGATAAAGCCATGTGCACATTCTCGGAGTATCAATGCACTGAATCCTCCCAATCACTCAATCCGAACAGTCACTCAGTCCTCACAGACACTCCATCCACACAGTCACTCAATCTTCCCAATCACTCGGCACTCGCGCTCGACACTCGCACTTTGTAGGTACATGCACTCACTATGAATGTATAGACTCTGGATGGACAATTCCAGCCCAAGCGCTATAATAAGTCAATCATGGCATGAATCATAAATAATGTTGCGACGTACAACCCAACCGTTCATATATCAATAATACATGTTGCGGCGTACAGCCCGATCCCATCAATATCCTCACAATCTGGCCCTCGGCCTCACTCAGTCATCAATCTATCCAGTTTCTCGGGCTCACAATGTCCTAAAATCAGCCCAAATATATTAATGTGATGTATCAATAAATGGTAACAGAGACTGAGATATGATATGCAAATGAATGCGTATGACTGAGTCTGTAGTTGCAATGTAAGGAAAAAACTCAATAGCAGAAATGACCTCAGTGGGTCCTAACAAGATAAGCATGTAGCCTAGACATGGTTTCAACCCGCTAGGTATGTCTGAACAAGCTGTATCAAGCCATAACCACAACCCAAGACAGAATCACATGATATGCGACATAACTCAGATACTCATGGCAATAATTTCTCACCACAATAACTGTTCAAAACAAACCTAGTACTGGTAATAAACCTCATATCAAACAAAACCTCGTTCTAAAACCTTCGTACATTGCCGATGATGAATGAAAAATGTAG
This sequence comes from Nicotiana otophora, assembly GCA_000715115.1. NCBI lineage: Eukaryota > Viridiplantae > Streptophyta > Magnoliopsida > Solanales > Solanaceae > Nicotiana > Nicotiana otophora. The sequence continues at coordinate 11,686 of AWOL01S0015417.1, read as the reverse complement.
AAAATTATAACCATTTATCATATCAACAAGCCATGGTGCCCTATCTCGTCTGATAAGAACCAAAGCCAAACCCTAACCCGACTTCAGATATTATTCCCCCATTCATACTGTAATCAAATCTTATAGTACCCCTTCTAGTTCCAATGATCCCATACCATCAAACACAACTATTCTGTTGACATGCCATACCAATACAACCCTAAGCCACAGACCGTGCTATCCGTGCACCAATAAGCAACAATTCAAATGTACTCAATCATGGAAAATGACTCAAATGAGAGAACAATCCCGCAAATTCAACAAGTACCACCACAACGCAATGATAAGAACCCATCACACCGTAGGACCAATACACACGAATATAACACTAAGGATCATATCCCGACATAACCCAGCTGTAATGCGTGACCCCATCCAAATATAGGTCCATATGAAATACCTCAGTCCACCATGATCAAAATCAACAACCACGCGCAATTCGACATCAAGTACCCAAGGTGCATGACCATAACCATGGATAAGCAAATAACAAAATACCACAAACCTGAAAGGACCATAACCCGGGCGCAATCGACCATTCTACACCCCAATCACCAATTCACATGAGGTCTGCTATAAGGCCCAAATAGAACCACACCATGTGTAAATATAGCCAAAAAATTACAACCCTTCGTAGCATAGAGGAGTAACACATAGATCATATCAGAACACGAATAAGATCAACTCTAACCGAATGGCACACCCCTTAACACTAACAATTCTGAGCCAACAAATTTGACCCAGTATAGGATACATATCTTCATTAGGCCTACCAATTGGCCCCCAAATCATCCCCGGTCATCCACAATTAGATAAATAACCCTCTCAAAAGTTCACAATGATCTAACCATAGCATGTACCACCATCTATATAACTTTGGCCACACTTCCATGGTTCATAACCCGGAAACAGTCTGCTTCTAAGAACTCCAAGGCTATCACTTTATAGAACACCTGGATCACCATAGCTGATCCCAACTCCATCACTCGAATGACTAACACATTCCTCATACATAATCATCCCAACGTTAGATAATTCTATAATTCTTCCACGCTACATAGAAAAATCTAAATATCAGCAGTCGATAAATCACGCAAGTACCACACTATCAATGAATCATCTGTAAGTCAAAATGTAGTGTACCTTATGAAATGAGCACCCTTCTCATGCAACACCAAGTAGTAATAACATTCATCTAGACATGTGAACCATCCATGTTGCCTAAGAACTCATGACCTTCCCTTAAAAACTGAACTGTGACCTTGCACACGTAAATCTCAATCCCACACAACACACCGCATCCATCATGCCATCATATGAAAAGTACGAGAATATCACAATCAACTCTGAGTCACAAGAAACTACATGCTCAATTGGCCAGGAACCTTTCACATGATCCCATCTAGTAGAAAACCACAATACTCAACATGCTCCTCACGCCGGTAGGAAATATCTATCTCAAATCGTGGTAAAAATCATCGAGAACTATTCGACACCCATTTTCACTTAACCAAGCCATGCATGTCACCATACCTAAGAGTATTGCCACCAAAACACCAGTAGAGACTCACTGCATCATAAGTACCCAAAGAACCGATCATATCCATTACCGTGCTAGTCCAACCTATTACCAAGTTGCCCTAATTCTCCGACTTTCTTCTTAATTGCCTTCAAGTTGATACTTATCCTCGCCATAATTCCATGATCCTCAACCAAAACTCACCACACGAGACCCTATCATAAAACCACACTACCCAAAGGACCATAACTCATTGTATTCTTCTTAAGCAGCCCAAAAGTACCACAACCGAGACACCCACTCTGAAGAGACCTTATCTGAACCTAAAATTGTTTCCCTTACCTCCCTGATACTGAAATGTAGAATTCATAATGATATAGAAATACCACGAGTCTCAACATCATCCAATGTAAATCTCATATCCTAGCCATATATAAATCCAGAAAATTCTCGAGAGTCACCCACCCTGCCAAATCTGAATTGCACTGCCTAAATGGGCCAAACGACATGTGCCCCATTATAGCACAACGACACACAATGAAGTAACCCCGCCTTGGCGTAACTGAGAAAATTCCTACACCGTGTGTACCACATCCCTCACAAATAACAACTCAATCATTCCATGATTTCTATATACCCATAGAGTGTAATACAACCCGCATCTAGAAATTCCATTACTACAACCAACCTCGATCTTAACCTCTGCATGTCATTACTGATTCACAAGTATACCTCAAACCAAAACTGATACAACACATAACAATGCAATCAACTCGTCTATAGCAGACTCCCCTACTTGGCTCAAAGACATGGAATAAAATATCTAATGACTTACAATAACCATACCCCATTACTGTCATAATATCGCAATGACATTCAACTAAATCCTACTTAAGCTCATGAAACACAAACCATCTACTACCTCAAATCATCTACAAATCTTGCATTCATCCTCGTGACGGTCAGTCAACTATCACAATCTATCCAAACTCAAATCGCACAAATATAACACATTGGTAGAAAAGGAAGCCTCCACACAACATCATAAGGATAACACATTTGTAAATTACCTCGCAGGTTATAATCCACCTACTTAGACTCAAACTGACATCTGTCTATACCCTTTTCATAGCCACAACTACTATGCAATCACCTAATCTTTCTGAGTCCGTACTCAACAACAAGCCCTAAAAATCTAATTCGTCCCATAATTAAACAACATGAAAAGATCCTTCGATACACTCATAACTCGAGACTATACATCACATCAAGACAAAATTCAAGAACCTAATAGCCCTTTTCACATCCCGAGCAAACTCTTCCCGTCATATTCAAACCATCTAATCACATCACGCAGTCACATCATACTCATCATATAGCCATCCAACCACTAATCGAGCCACAAATTCCAGTCGTAGGGAAACTACCAGACATATAAGTCCAAAAGCATGAACTCACACAACTGAAACTACCAAGCCTAAGTTGCGGTCTAAACCTAGCCTCAAGTCCTCCAGACTGTCCCATCACCAAAATACCGGAAACATATTTCGTACCTCATCCATAGAATCACAAACCGTCGATGCACAACTAATACAAGTGCTCACATGGGCATTCGAGTGCGTGGACGGAATTCAAAGAGGTACGCATCGAGCTAAATCAATACCGCACGATAAGGAAAGAAATATGGAATATTTATCCTAAATGCCATGTAGCCTCTCGAAGATAGGTATGGATGTCATCATACCGATTCGCAAGACTCTACTAAGAATATTATCATGACATGTATAACCTATTAACCTAGAGCTCTGATACCAACTTGTCACGACCTAAAATCCAACTAGCCATGATGGCACCTAACCGAACCCGCTAGGTAAGCCAGTTAACAATAAACCAATTCAAATGAGATTCATTTAAAGAAGAAATGATGATACAACTTAACTATTATACAAGAATTCTCAAGTACTGGTACTACAAATCATGAGCTTCTAAGATTTAGAGTTTACAGAGCTGGTATGAAATAAATACATCATCTGTTGAAATATACATGTAACGACCTTGATGGCCGTTTTAAGTATTATAACCCCGTTCCCCTATTTACTGCTCAATTTATGTTTCATAATTATTTTATGACTTACCAGGTTAGTTGGTTCGGGTCCGGAAGGATTTCGGAGTGAATTGAGACATTTAGTCTCATAATTGAAAATATAAGTTGAAAAAGATAATCGGATGTTGACTTATGTGTAAATGACCTCGGGTTCGAATTATGATGATTCTAATAGCTCTGTGTGGTAATTTTGGACTTAGGAGCATGTCCGTAAAATTATTTCGAGGTCCGTAGTGGAATTAGGCTTGAAATGGAGAACGTTAACTTTTTAGGAAGGTTGACCAAGGGAGGGATTGACTTTTTGATATTGGGGTCGTAATCTGATTCTGGAAATTGGAATAGGTCCGTTATGTCATTTTTGACTTGTGTGCAAAATTTGAGATCAATCGGACGTGATTTGATAGGTTTCGTCATTGAATGTAGAAGTTGGAATTTCTTAGTTTCATTAAGCTTGAATTGATATATGATTCATGGTTCTAGCGTTGTTTGACGTGATTTGAAGTTTCGACTAAGTGCGTATGATATTTTAGGACTTGTTGGTATGATTTGACGGGTCCCGAGGGTCTTGGGTGTATGTTTGGATCATTGCTTGAGAGACTAGTAAAGTTAAGAAATTTGGGAGTTTGACCATGATCAATATCGGGTCAAGACGATCTTTTTTCAGTGTTTTGAGTGCGAGAGCAGGTTTGTAGCATGTCTTGTGATTGAAATTTATATATGGTTTGTGTCAGGGAGGTTCCGTATGAGTTTCAGATCATTTCACAGAAGTTTGAGTTTGCTGGTTTCTAGTGAGGTACTGTTCAATCGCAATTGCGAAAACAATGTTCATTTGCAATTGTGAATCATTATCGCAATTGCAAAAACACTTTTCACTCACAATTGCAAACACTGCTCATGGGTAGTACTGTTCATTCGCAAATGCGAAGTTTTTGTCCGCACATGCGAACCTGGACAAAATGTTTAAGATATGAAAATGGGATAGAGACGATATTTGGGATATTTTCAAGGAAAATAACTGGGTAAGTGTTCTTAACTCAAAATTGGTTAAATTACCCGAATCCATGGTTGTTTTAAACATTTAATGGGTGAATTAAGTTGAAACATTTAGAAAACCCTCTTGGTTTAATTCGAAGATTTGAGGGTAGAGATGAGGTCAGATTTTTGTAAAATTGGTATGGTTAGACTCATGGTTGAATGGGTTTTCGGATTTTGTAACTTTTGTCGGGTTCCGATACGTGGGCCCCACATGCATTTTTGAGTTAAATTTCGGATTTTATTAGAAAATTTATATTTTCTTATGGAATTAATTCCAATAAATTATATTGACTGAAACGAATTAATTGTGACGAGATACGGGGCTTTCGGAGACCAATTCTTGAGGCAAGGGCATAGCGGAGTGAGAATTATATTGTTCGAGGTAAGAAACATTTCTAAATTTGGTTATGAGGATATAAACCGGATTATGTGTTATGTGATTGGTTTTGAGGTAACGCACATGCTAGGTGATAGGCGTGTAGGTGTGCACCATAGGAATTATGACTTGGTCAAATTCCTTGGAACTGTATAGTTGAATAATCTGTTGATACCAGTACATTCTCTATGTGTTTGAGAAAATAGAGCTGAGACTCGTATTAAAAATCATGCTTAGACATATGCTGTTAGTGTTGGTACCCACCGAGGTCATTTCTGTGGTTGAATTATATGTTCAAATTGATATTTCAGACTCAGACATATTTATTCACTTCATATCATATCTCGGTCTTTGTTGCTATTTATTAATACATCATATTATCATTTTTGCGCTGATTATCATGATTTTTGAGAGCCAGAGAGGCTGGAGAGGTTGATGACTGAGTGAGGCCAAGGGCTTAATTATGAGGATATTTAAAGGATGAGGCTGAACGCTGCATCATGTTTCATTGATTTATGCCATGATTGGCTTGATATAGCGCTTGGGATGAAGGAGTCCCTCCGGAGTCTGTACACCCCCCCAGTGAGGGCAGGTACCTAATGAGTGCGAGTGTCGAGTGTCGAGTGCTGAGTAACTGTGAGGAATGAGTGACTGTGAGGTTGGAGTGAATGGGAGGACTGAGTAACTGTTACACTGGGAGGATGCATTGATTTCATTATTTGCTACATTTCAGCTGTCATATATCACTATTTTGGAAATTTCAAAAAAATATTATTTTCTGTTTCAGTCAAATTTGATATGCAATTACTGTGAAATGTTAAATGTTGAACTTGAGAGCATGCCTACCCTTTTTTATTGGAAAGTAATGTATTTGGAGTTAGCTGAGAAGCTCGTTACAACTTTCAGTTCCTTATTTATTATTGTTACTTGCTGAGTTAGTTATACTCAGACTATACCCCGCATTTCGTGTGCAGATCCAGGTGACCCCGGACATAGTGGGTGATAATTCTTTCCCACAGTTGATTTCTGGATATTTAGAGGTAGCTGCTATGTTTTATAGACCTTGTCTCTCCTTCCGTATCCTTTTGTTTATTGTATTTGGTCTCATATTATTATAGATCGGGTTACCCAGACTTGTAATGTATAAATTCTCATGTACTTAGTGACACTGAGTTTTGGGAGTGTGTTTATTTCCAATGTTTGTGGGATTTACTCATAAACTTAATTATTATGTTTTCAGTATTTAAAAGAAAGTTTGGGTTATTGGTGTTGTCGGCTTGCCTGGTATTGAGATAGGTGCCATCAAAATAGGTTAGGATTTTGGGTCATGAAAATAAATGAACAAATTAAAAATTCTAAAGCTACCAAGATTAAGAGGCAGTTATGACCGGAATGCAGGAACATCTTCAAATTCAGCTCCCGCTGTAGACAGCAACATCAACATCTAACATCTGCACGCAAGGTGCAGAAGTGTAGTATGAGTACAACCGACCCATGTACTCAATAAGTAACAAACCTAACCTTAGGTTGAAAGTAGTGACGAGCTGGGACAAGGTTCAGAGTCCAACTCCAATAACCAACAACAGTTCATAACAATATAATAAATATGGTACAAGAAATAATTCAACTCGTTCATAGTTATGGAAAAATAAGCATGTTTTTCTAGTATAACAGTACATCTTAAATCTTTCACTGAAAACACAAAACATATGAGTAGGTTTGAAAACTGTGATTTTCCCAAAAACTTTCAACAACAGTTAAGAAGTCTCGCTATCATATGGCATGAGAAAAGTACATCTCTATGCCTATATGTCAATGCGCATGTGAACGTCATGAGTGTCACTAAACCATACAACATGAGGATATGCATCTCTATGCATGTATGTCAAGTATGCATGCCAACTGTAATGCAATGCGGTGATAAAGCCATGTGCATACACTCGGAGTATCAATGCACTCAGTCCTCCCAATCACTCAATCCTCACAGCCACTCAGTCCTCACATGGACTCCATCCTCACAGTCACTCAATCCTCCCAATCACTCGGCACTCGCACTCAGTAGATACCTGCACTTACTGTAGATGTGCAGACTCCGGAGGGGCAATTCCAGCCCAAGCGCTATAATAACCAATCATGGCATGAATCAATAAAGTCTGACGTGGCGTGTAACCCGATCCCATCATGAATCAATAATACATATTGGGACGTGGAGCCCGATCTCATCAATATCCTCACAATCAGGCCTTCGGCCTCACTCAGTCATCAATCTCTCCAGTCTCTTGGACTCACAATGTCATGAAAATCAGTCCAAAAATAATGATGTGAAGTATCAATAAATGTTAATAGATATTGAGATATGACATTGAAATGAATGTGTATGACTGAGTATGTAGTTGCAATGTAAGCAAATAACTCAACAGTAGAAATGACCTCAGTGGCTCCTAACAGGATAAGCATGTAGCTTAGACATGGTTTCAAACATGGATCATAGCTCAATTACTCTAGCACGTACAGATTTCATGGTTATAGATAAGATTAGATAACTACATAGTACCACAGAAATAACTAAGTCACACTTAACACGGTGCACATCCACACGACCGTCACCTAACATGTGTGTCACCTCATCACCAAAAACATATCATGCATATTCAGGGGTTCATACCCTCAACACTAAGTTTAGAAGTATTACTTACCTCGAACAAGCTAAATCCAATACCGAGCAAGCCAAACGATGCTCTAAACAATGCCATCTCCCGCGTACATACCTCCGAACGGCTCGAAACTAGCCAAGAAGCAACTCAAATATAGAAAATAAAGCCCAAGGAAACAATTTCAAGTGATAAAAGTCGAATATTTAATTAAAAGCCCAAAGACAACCAAAACGTCACACCTTGGCCCGTGTCTTGGAACTCGATAAAACTCACAAAATCCGATAACCCTTTCAATTATGAGTCCAACCTCAGTAGTTTCACTCGAATCTGACTCCGAATCGACGTTCTAAACTCAAAAATGCACTCTATGCAACTTTAGTCAAAACCCCCCAATTTATCATTGCAAATCATCAACCAAATGCCCAAAACAAGGATAGATTCATGAAATATATTCAAAAGAGAGTCAAGAATGCTTACCCCAATTCACATATTGAAATTCGCCTCCCAAGTCACCCAAGCGAGCTCCAAAATGCGAAAAATGATGAAAAACCACCAACTCGCCAAAATATATGTTTTGCCCAGCCTGGGATCAGATTGGATCGGATTTGGGCAGGTTGGATCATATTTGAGCGGGTTAAAAATGGGTTGAACAAAAACGGGTTGGATTCCAACCTGTCCATATTAATATGGGTAAAATACAGGTTGGGTAAAATATGTGTTGGGTAAAACGTTGGCACAACCCATTTTATCCATTTTACATGGCACAAGGAGCTGATGGCATAAGAGTAGGAGCTCCAAGACTAACTGTTGTTTTCTACACTGCCAGTAACAAAATTAGGCGCACAAGGTATTAATATGTTTGTGTAAAAAGAAATTTTAAGCATAACTCAATATAAGCAATCATTTATAAATTCATTAATGCTACTCCAAAGCGCTGCTCTGCCATTTCTCAAGCTACTGACTTCCCAACAACAAGTAGTACAACAACCACTTCTTCTACCATTTTCGTATCATTCAATAAAAAATAACTTAATAGTACTATAGATGATGTCATTAACTAGATACATAATGTTGCAGATTAAAAATAGTAGATACATAATGTTGCAGAAACATAATAAACCACAAACACTAGACAACAAATGCAACTTTCTCAAGTATAGAAACAAAATCCAGAACATCCTTCAATAATTTTCTCTTGCTTACTCCATATTAAACTTGCATCACAAGAAACACAGTCATTAATGCTAATACTTGATGATGCTCTCTTAATAGAGCAGCAGTATTATAACCAAATAAAAAACTAATAGGTCTGCTGCAATTTCATCAATACCCCCCCCCCCAAATTCCAAATAGACAGAAAGTGCATTACATAAGCTAGTCATAATTATTTACACTACTTTACCTATCAATGCGAACCAAGTTTATCAAGATACAACTGAATGTCTACCGCAATTTCATCCTCTTCGCTATCCGATTAATTGAAATCTTACAAAAACAAACAAGAAAAGGTAAAATTAATTTATTGAAATACTATTATAGAAGAACAAAACAAAAAAAAATAATATACGTAGAATGATTTACATTCTTGCCCGCAAAGCCAATCTCTAGTACACAACTTCGCCTCCGCATTTGCAGGTAAAATAGAGCTTTGAAACTTCCAAATAATGCGACCTCCAATGCTAAAGGTAGATTCCGAGGCTACAGTGGTAATAGGTATACTAAATACATCTCGTGCCATCAATGAGAGTTCTGGGAACCTTAGTCTATTTTTCTTCCAAAAGACAAATACATCCAAATTTGGATTTGCTTTACGGTCAAGATTAGGCTCCTCCAAGTACAAATCTAATTGTGTGTGATGACCCGGCCGGTCGTTTTGAGTGTATTAGTCTCGATCCACTATATACAATTTTTCCCGTATCTGTTTCTGCTTATGTGACTTGCCAAGACGTCTTGTTTTTGGTTTCGGAGTGTTTCGGGACACTTAGTCCCTAAAACGAAAGCTTAAGTCTCAGGATTTTGACCGTAGTTAGAAGTGTGTAAAGATGACTATGGAATAGAATTTCGTCGCTTTCGTTAGCTCCGTTGGGTGATTTTGGACTTAGGAGCGTGTTCGGACTGTGAATTTGAGGTCTGTAGCTAATTTAGGTTTGAAATGGCGAAAGTCAAATTTTTGGGAAGTTTGACCGGGGGTTGACTTTTTGATACCAGGGTCGGATTCCGATTTCGAAAGTTGAAATATGTCTGTAATGTTGAATATGACTTGTGTGAAAAATTTGAGGACAATCGGACGTAGTTTGGCAGGTTTCAGTGTCGTTTGTGGAATTCAAAAGTTTAGAAGTTCTTATGGTTGAATCCAGGTGTAATCGGTGTTTTGATATTGTTTTGAGTGATTAGAAGGTTCAACTAAGTTCATATTGGGTTATATGACTTGTTGAAATATTTGGTTAAGGCCCCGAGGGCCTGGTGAGGGGGATTCGGGAGGTTTCAGACTTGCTTTGGATTTGAAAGAGGTAGCTGAAGTGCTACTGATGCTGGTGTAATCGCACATGCGGAGTGAGAACCATAGGTACGAGCTCATAGAAGCAGGGATGGGACCGTAGAAGCGGCCAAGAAACTCATAGTAGCCATATCGGGGATGGGACCGAAGAAGATTTAGCCCCAGATGCGATGGGTTTCCGCACCTGCGATAGGCGCAAATGCAGTCTTGGGGCCGCAGGAGCGGAATCTAGGATTTTAAGTGGAATCCGCACCTGCGATGGATTTTTTACAGGTGCGGCGTTGCAGATGCGACAGTGGGTCCGCAGATGCAAAAAGTGTGGGCCAAAGGTTTAAAAAAGTGAGGGTTCGCGATTTTAGTCTTATTTCACTATTTGAGACTCGGACGTAGGCAATTTTGGAGAACATTTTCGAGGGGATTATTGAGGTAAGCTTCTAGTACTCATTTTTTATCATAAATCTAGATTCCCCCCTGATTTCCCCACCTAATTAGCCAGATTTGGAAGTGAAATTTGGGGGTTTAGGGCTTTAGAATTAGAGAGTAAATTTTGGGAATTTGGAGGACCAAGTGATATCGGATTTGGATGAATTTAGTATGGTTAGACTCGTGAGTGAATGGGCTTTCGGGTTTTGTGTCTTTTGTCGGATTTCAAGACGTGGGTCCGGTGGTCGGGTTTGAGCCTATTTCAGATTTTGGCTTATAATTTTGTGTTTTTCTTGTGGAATTGATTCTTTTAGCTTATGTTAATTATATCGTACTGCTTGTGTCTAGATTCAGTCCATTTGGAGATTTATTCGAGGGGCAAGGGTATTGCAGAGTAGGATTTTGCGCGGTTTGAGGTGAGTAGCAGTTTTAAATCTGGTCCTGCGGGTATGAAACCCCGGATTTTGGTATGATGTGACTATTTTAGAGGTGACACATATGCTAGGTGACGGGCGTGTGGGCGTGCACCATGGAGATTGTGACTCGGTTCGTCCCATGAGACTGTAAGGTCGAATAGACTATTGTTAATTACCTGTCCTCTCTGTGTTATAGATATTTGACTGTAAATCATATTAGAAATCATGCTTAGGCTATGTGATTGTACTGTTGGGACCCGCAGAGTTCGCGTACTTGTTGAATTATTTTCTAATTATTATCTTGTACTCAGTCATGGTTTTACTTGTGCATCATATATCCGTCTCTTCTTGATTCTTGTTGATACACTATGTTATTTTGTTTGGGATGATCTTTATTATTTCAGAGAGCCCGAGAGACTGGAGAGGTTAGTGACTGAGTTAGGGTCTGAGTGCCGATCTGTGAGCTATAGGTATATATATGGATCGGGCTGCACGTGGCAACGAGCCTGAGGGCTGTATGTAATGGATCGGGTTGCACGACGCAGCAAGCCTTAGGACTATATATATATATATATATATAGTCCTAAGGCTTGCTGCGTCGTGCAACCCGATCCATTACATAC
>AWOL01S0015416.1:174626-212797 GCA_000715115.1 Nicotiana otophora | reverse complement strand
GTATGTAATGGATCGGGTTGCACGACGCAGCAAGCCTTAGGACTATATATATATATATATATGTGGTGGGGGGGGGATCAGGCTACATGCTGCAACAATATACTGCTTGGGCTTAAGGAGCCACTCCAGAGTCTCCATACCCCCAGCGAGCGCAGGTACATAATAAGTGTGAGTACTGAGGGCTGAGAGCTGAGTGATTGAGCTGTTGTGACGAGTTTAGTGATTGTTTCCCTGAGAGGTTGTACATGCTATTTCATTTGTTGATGTACTTAGTTGCTATCTGTCATTATCGTTAAATTTCTATAAGATTCTATATCCAGATTTACCTGTACGGTAATTGTATAAAACTGATTTGATTTGAACTGCCGGATTTGAAAGCAGGTCTATTCTTTGCTGGAATTATTGAAAATGAACTGTATTTGTATAGCTCGTCACTACCTTCTCAGTTCCTTATTTATTTTTGTTACTTGCTGAGTTGGTTGTACTCATGCTACACCCTGCACTTCATGTGCAAATCCAGGTGTGTTTGATGACGAAGGTCATTCAGTTCGTGCGCGATCGAGTACCAGAGACTACGAGGTAGCTGCCAGCGTCCGTAGACCTTGTCTCTCCTTCTATGTTTTCCTTATTTTCTGTATTGATACTTAGACACTATTTTATTAGACTGGATATGTAGATGCTCATGACTCAGTGAGACCCTAATGTCGGGCTATTTTTCCTCACTTATGTTTTGGTTTTTGGGATTTACCCCCGTTTTTATGAAAAAGAAAACTCTAGTTATTTTAAATGTCTTAGTTCATTTCTGTTCAATTTTGAAACTGTTTTGGAAAGATCGGCTTGCCTAGTATCATGATAGGCGCCATCACGACGAGTTAGATGTTAGGTCGTGACAAGTTGGTATTAGAGCCTAGGTTACATAGCTCTCACAAGTCATTAGAAGGGTTAGTAGAGTCTTGTGGATCGGTACGGAGACGTCTGTACTTATCTTTGAGAGGCTACAGAACCCTTATGAAAGAACTTCACATTCTTGAGTTCTTGTCGTGCAAATCTGTTGATTCTGGTTACTAAATTTCTGATGTTTTAATTCTCTCACAGATGGTGAGGACGCGTACTATGGGGCAGGATAGACAGCCACCAGTGGCACCAGCCAGGGCCACGAGAGGCCGAGGTCGTGGTAGAGGCCGCGGTAGGGGCAGTGGTGCTGCTTGCACAACAGTTGGGGCAGTACCTGAAGACTCACCAGCTGCCCCAGTTCAGGAGCAAGCTCCAGTTGTGAACGAGCCTGTAGGACCAGCTCAGGCACCACCCGTGCCCATTATGATTCCAGGCCTTAAGGAGGCCTTAGCTCAGTTTCTGACCACGTGTACCAGTCTAGCTCAGACGGTCTCTGTTCCGGCTGCAACAGCCACTTTTTAGGCCGGGGGAGGCGCTCAGACTCCCGCCGCCCGTACACTAGAGCAGGTGGTATAGGGATTCCAGACAGCGGCGGCACCACCAACCGAACGGGTTGCCGCTGTTCAGGATTATGTTGTTCCTGCTAAGCTTGAGGATGTGCAGCATAGATTGGAGAGGTTTGGGAGGATCCAGCCTCCATCTTTCAGTAGTGCAAAGGTAGAGGATGCATAGGGTTTCTTGGAAAGGTGTCAGAGGATACTTCGTACGACAGGTATTTTGGAGACCAGTGGGGTCTCGTTCACTACCTTTCAGTTCTCAGGGTCTGCATTCATTTGGTAGGAGGCTTACGAGAGGCGTAGGACTTTCGGCACAACACCCCTTACCTGGAAGTAGTTCTCCTTTCTCTTTCTGGAAAAGTTCGTGTCGTCAGGGTGATATGTCTGTAATGCAGTATGAGATGATATTTTCAGAGTTGGCTCGTCATCCTATCTGGTTGGTTCCCACAGAAAGGGAGAGGATCAGGAGGTTCATAGATGGCCTCACTTTTTAATTGCGATTGCTTATGACTAGAGAGAGAGTGTCTGGTGATTACTTTTGATGAGGTTCTTGATATTGCCCGTCATATTGAGATAGTTCGTAGCCAGGAGTGGGTCGATAGGGACACCAAGAGGCCTCGTGGACAGGGTGGATTAAGCTGTGTTCTTTCTGGGGGCCGTTCCACCACGGTAGAGGTCGTCCTTTTAGACATGCTCAAGCGGCTCGCCCAGTTTACCGTGGTGCATCATCTGGTCATGGTTCACACAGTTATCAGCAGGGTCATTCATATCTCAGTACTCTCAGTGTTCGTCCCGTGCTCCATTGGGTCAGGGCTCGTCTATGCCAGGTCCTTCTACCAGTTATCCCGGTGCTCGGGGCTCCATTTAGTCCCCAACACTAGCACCGAGGATTTTCTATGAGTGTGGAGAGTGTGGTGACATGAGGAGGCAGTGTCCCCGCCTAATGGGAGGTCCAGCTCAGCAGAGGAGCCAGTCTATGACATCTTCACTAGTTTCTTCACCACCCGCCCAGCCCGCTCAGGGTAGAGCCCAGTCAGCTAGGGGCCTCCCGAGAGGGGGAGGCCGATCAGGGGGCGGTGAGTCCCATTTCTATGCTCTTCCTGCCATAGCACATGACATTGCTTCGGATGCTGTAATTACATGTATTGTCTTAGTTTTCCACAGATATGCCTCATTATTATTTGACCCTGGTTCCACTTATTCATATGTGTCCTCGTATTTCGCTCATTATCTAGTTATGCCCCATTAGTATCTAGTTGCATCTGTTCGTGTATCTACTCCAGTGGGTGATAATATCATTGTGGACCATATATATCTTTCATGTGTGGTGACTATTGGGAGTCTGGAGACTAGAGTGGACCTCTTATTTCTTAGTATGGTCGATTTTGACGTGATTCTAAGTATGGATTGGTTGTCTCCATGTCATGTTGTTCTAGATTGTCATTCTAAGACCGTGACATTGGCAATGTCATGGTTGCCGAGGGTTGAGTGGAGCGGCTCTATAGAATATGTTCCCAGTAGAGTGATTTCAAACTTGAAAGCTCAGCGGATGGTTGAGAAAGGTTGTCTATCTTATCTGGTCTTTGTGAGGGATGTTAGTGCAGAGGCACCTGCTATTGATTATGTTCTGGTGGTGCGAGATTTCCCGGATGTGTTTCCTGCAGACCTGCCAGGCATGCCGCCTGACAGGTATATTGATTTCGGTATTGATTTGGTGCCAGGCACTCAGCCTATTTCTATTCCTCGATATCGTATGGCACCGGCGTAGTTGAAGGAATTGGAGAAACAGCTTCAAGAACTCTTTGATAAGGGGTTTATTTGGCCTAGCATGTCACCTTAGGGTGCACCAGTTCCACTTGTGAAGAATAAGGATAGTACTATGAGAATATGCATTGATTACAGACAGTTTAACAAGGTCACAATCAAGATCAAGTATCCACTGCTGCGTATTGATAATGTTTGACCAGCTTCAGGGAGCGAGGGTGTTCTCCAAGATTTATTTGAGGTCACGGTATCACCAACTGAAGATTCCGGACTTAGATATTCTTAAGACAACTTTCAGGGCCCGATATGGCTATTATGAGTTCCTTGTGATGTCTTTTGGCTGACCAACACCCCAGCAACCTTCATGCATTTGATGAACAGTGTGTCCCAACATTATCTTCACTAGTTTGTTATTGTATTCATTGATGACATCCTGGTGTACTCTCGTAGCTAGGAGGAGCATGCTCAGCATCTGAGGATTGTGTTACAACGATTAAAGGAGGAGAAGCTTTATGCAAAGTTCTCAAATTGTGAGTTTTGGCTCAGTTCAGTGACATTCTTGGGACATGTGGTGTCGAGTGAGGATATTCAGGTAGACCCGAAGAAGATAGAGGCGGTTCAGAGTTCGCCCAGACCGTCCTCAGCCACGGAGATTAAGAGTTTTCTCGGTTTGGCTGGTTATTACCGCCGTTTGTGGAGGGCTTCTCATCTATTGCATCGCCCTTGACTAAATTAACCCAAAAGTGTGCTCCTTTCAGGTGGCCGGGGGAGTGCGAGGAGAGATTTCAGAAGCTCAACACTTCTTTGACCACGGCTCCACTTCTAGTTCTGCTATCAGTTTCTAGTTCTTACACTGTGAATCGTGATGCCTCGCGGATCGGCATTGGGTGTGTTCTAATGCATGAGGGTAGATTTATTACTTATGCTTCGCGCCAGTTGAAGCCCTATGAGAAGAACTATCTTGTCTACAACCTTAAGTTAGAAGCTATTGTTCATGCCTTGAAGATTTGGAAGCACTATTTGTATGGGGTCCATTGTGAGATTTACACTGATCATCAGAGTTTACAACATCTATTTAAACAGAAGAATCTTAACTTGTGTATGCGAAGGTGGTTGGAGCTTCTTAAGGACTATGATTTCACCATTTTGTACCATCCCGGGAAGGCCAATGTGGTGGCCGATGCCTTAAGTCACCGAGCGGAGAGTTTGGGGAGCATAGCATATCTTGCAGCAGCAGAGAGGCCACTGGCATTGGAATTTCAGGCCTTAGCTAGCCAGTTTGTTCTATTGTATATTTCTAAGCCGAGTCGAGTATTGGCTTGTGTGGTCTCTCAGTCTTCTCTTTATGATCCTATCAGGGAGTGTTAGTGTGAGGACTCCCATTTGCTTGTCCTTAAGGAAATGGTCCAGCACGGAGATGATGGTGACCATCTAACTAGCGAGATTTTGAAGTGAAATTTGGGGGTTAAGGGCTTGAGAATTGGAGAGTGGATTTTGGGGATTTGGAGGACCAAATAATGTTGGATTGTGATGAATTTAGTATGGTTAGACTCGTGAGTGAATTGGCTTTTGGGTATTGTGACTTTTCTCGGATTTTGCACATATGGGCCCGGAGTTCGGGTTTGAGCCTATTTCGGATTTTGGCTTATAATTTTGTGTTTTTCTTGTGGAATTGATTCTTTTAGATTATATTAATTATATCGTACTGCTTGTGGCTAGATTAGGGGAATTTGTAGATTGATTCGAGGGGCAAGGGCATTGCGGAGTAGGATTTTGCGCGGTTTGAGGTAAGTTACAATTTTAAATCTGGTTCTGAGGGTATGAAACCACGGATTTTGGTATGCTGTGACTATTTTGGAGGTGACACACATGCTAGGTGACGGGCATGTGGGCGTGCACCGTGGGGGATTGTAACTCGGTTCGTCTCGTGAGACTGTAAGGTCGAATAGACTATTGGTAATTACCTGTCCTCTCTGTATTATAAACATTTGACTGCAACTCATGTTAGAAATCATGCTTAGGCTATGTGATAGTACTGTTGGGACCCGCAGAGGTCGCGTACTTGTTGAAGTATTTGCTAATTGTTGTCTTGTACTGAGTCATGGTTTTACTTGCCCATCATATCTCTGTCTCTTCTTGATTCTTGTTGATGCACTATGTTATTTTGTTTTGCCTGATCTTTATAATTTCTAAGAGCCCGATGGACTGGAGAGGTTGGTGACTGAGTTAGAGCCTGAGTGTCGAGCTGTGAGCTATAAGTATACTTATGGATCGGGTTGCACGCCGCAACAAGCCTGAGGGTTGTACGTATATGGATCGGGTTGGACGCCGCAACGAGCCTTAGGGCTGTATATATATATAACGCTTGGGCTGAAGGAGCCCCTCCTGAGTCTGCACACCCCCAGCGAGCGTAGGTACCTAATGAGTGTGATTACTGAGGGTTGAGAGCCGAGTGATTGAGATGTTGTGACGAGTTGAGTGACTGTTGCCCTGAGAGGCTATACGTGCTTTTTTATTTGTTAACGCACTTAGTTTCTATTTGTCATTGTCGTGAAATTTCTGAAAGAGTCTATATTCGAATTTACCTGCAATATAACTGTATAAAATAGATTTGATTTGAACAGCCGAATTTGAAAGAATGTCTATTTTTTGCTGGAATTATTGAAAATGAACTTAATTGGTATAGCTCGTCACTACCTTTTCAGTTCCTTATTTAATATGTTACTTGCTGAGTTAGTTGTACTCATACTACACCCTGCACTTCATGTGCAGATCCATGTGTGTTTGATCACGGAGGTCGTTGAGTTCGTGCGCGATCAAGTACCGGAGAGTACGAGGTAGCTACCAGCGTTCGCAGACCTTGTCTCTTCTTCTATGTTTTTCTTCTTTTCTGTATTGATACTTAGACATTGTTTTATTAGGCTTGATATCTATATGCTCATGATTTAGTGAGACCCCGATGTCGGGCCATTTTTTCGTACTTATATTTGTTTTTGGGGTTTTACCCACGTTTATATGAAAAAAACTCCGATTATTTTAAATGTCTTAGTTCATTTATGTTAAATTTTAAAAGTCTTTCTGAAAGATGGACTTTCCTAGTATCACGATAGGCGCCATCATGACGGGTTAGGTTTTGGGTCGTGACATTGTGTTTTATCTCTACCAGACTCCAACTGGTTCTCAAATACATCAAACTCCTCAAGCTCATCTCTTCCTTCATTGGTATCTCTACCTTAAACATGCTCCCCCGATAAGCAAATTGAGGTCGAAAGTACCAAGAATTCTTTGAACAACAGTTGCAAATGATCTTCAACAACTTTTACCTTTACATCAGCAATCACAGGATCAATTTTGGAGAAGCAAAATTTTACAAACTTCATTTTTTATCGTGGATCAAGGACAATGGCAAGTGATAAGATCTTACTGTACGACCTCCAATATTTTTTAAACTTTTTTAACATTAATGTAGCCATCTCATTCATAATTGGGTCACTACCATCTCTTTGTTCCTCTAACAACATTTGCATTTTCTACACATTAGGTAGATACAAATTAGCAGTTGGATATTTTCTTCCAAAAAACAATGTAGTGATGTCATAAAATGGCTTCAAAAACTTAGCAATAGTCTCTACCTTTTTCCATTCCTCATCAAAGAGGTCATATTTAAAATCAGTATCAACTAACTTATATTGAATATAAGCTTGCTAGTAAAGGAGAGCACTTTCAAGCATTTGATAAGTGGAATTCCAACGAATAGTCATATCTTGGCGAAGCTTCTTTGAACACGGTATCCCAAGATTCTTAATGCATTCCACGAACTTCAAAATTCTTCCTTCCGAATGTTTTATATGCTTAAGACCTTCTCTGATTTTTACAATATATGCATCAGCCTTTTCCAAAAACCTGCCTTCACAATTAAATTCAAGATATGGTTCCCACAACGAACATGAAAGAACTTTCCATCACAAGCTAGTGAACGCCTAAAAAATAAATGTTTCTTTAAAATATCAACCACGCCCCAATTGCAACTAGCATTATCCAAAGTAAAAGTGAAGATCTTCATTTTAATATCCCATTCCTTAATAAACTCAATTAGTAAGGTACCTAAAACTGAACCAGAATGTGGAGGGGGCACATGACGGAAAATCAACACTCTCTTTTGAAGAATCCAATTCAAATCAACATAATGAGTGGTTAAACACATATATCCATTTGATGCTACAGAAGTCCACATGTCTGAAGTCAAACACACTCTACTAGGAATCGCTGCAAGCTCATTCTTTAAAAATTCTTTTTCCCTAGCATACATTTTGAAAATATCATACTTGGCGGTATTTCTTGAAATAGTTTTCACCGTTGGATTTAAATGGATATCCCTGTTTCCTTGATGCTCGGCAATGGTGAAAGGATAGTTATGTTTCAGAATTGCCACAGACAGTTTCTCATGATAAATTGCTTGATCAATTGGCTCACCCCTACGCTATTGTCTATTATTTATGTGTGTATCAATATGTCGCTTCAAATTTGAAGTTCCAAACCTAGAGTTTTCCACATAGATCTTCTTACAGACTTTACATTGCACTTTGCCTCTTTCACCATTGCTAGCAAGAGGCAATTTTTGAAAAGTATTCCAAACAAAGGAAGTATTTTTTAACTCATTTTGTTGGGACTGAAGAACTAATCTCTGACTCCACAATCACCTCCTCATTAACTTCAATTGAAATCTCTGCCTAACATGGGAAATTTCAAATACAAGCCTAGCATATTTAGTATTTGAACATAAAACATAATGATACAAAATATTAAGCAAACGACAAACCAAAAAGGGCTAGAAACATCTCAAAAATAGAAGATTAAGCATACATTTCTGGAAAGGGAGTACTTTTTTTTTCTTTTTTGCAATCCCTAAAATAAAAAACACTAATTCTAAAACTATTATACATGAATCAAAGTAGAAAATTAGTTAAATCCCTAAATATTCAAGAAATCATCCGTAAAACCATAACCTTATAAAATAAAAAAAAATAACCTCTTCTTGTTTTTAGAGTTAGTCACAAACCCTAGCAGTCTAGCCCTAAAATTTCAAAAAGGAAAGGAAAAGATGAAAAGGAGAGAAGATGAGGAAGAAAGGTTTCAGATGAGAAGAAGTTACCATTGAGAAGATTTGCCCGTGGAAGAAAGAGAAGAAGTTGATGGTCGAAAATGCGTCTGAGTTGTGAGAGTTTGGAAAAATTGTGTAGAGCTTAACCCATATATAACCCAGCTTTTTACCCACAAATACCCATATTTTTACGGGTAAATATGGGCTGAAGCTCAAATATGACCCACTTAATATATCATTCACCCAGCCCACCAAGATATGGGCGGACTGAGCGAGCTATCAACATATGGACCTATTTTGTCAGCACTACACCCAGGCATGTTCGCATTTGCAAACAAATTTGTGCTTCTACGGCGTCGCTAGTGAGATCAAATTTGTGCTTCTACGGACAGTCACTGGAATTCGCCCATAGCACCTGCAGAACAAATTCTACTTCTGCACACACGCAAGTGCGACCACTGCTTCCGCTTCTGCGATATCGCGAGTGCGGAATAAATCCCGCTTCTGTGGCCTTCATGCCCAGCTACCCTTTTCACTTCTATGAAGGAAAACCCCGCATATGCGATCAATTTTTCGCAGATGCGTCTATACCAGAATCAGCAGCCTTAGCCAATTGCAACATGCAACGAAATGGTCTAGACATCGTCCGAATGTTACCCGGGCCCCTCGGGACCCCGTACAAATATGTTAACCAGTCCCATAACATGATACAGATATACTCGAGGCCTCAAATCATACATAACAATATCGAAATAATGAATTGCACCTCAGTTCAAACTTAAATGAACTTCCAACTTCCAAAACTCACGCCGAAACATATCAAATCAACCTCGAATAAACTCAATTTTTGCACACGAGTCCCAACTAACATAACAAAACTATTCAAATTCCCGGAATCACAATCTAAACTCCATATCATCAATATCAACTCTCGGTCAAACTTATGATCTTCCAAACCTTTAAATTTCCAACTTTTGCCAATTAGCGCCGAATCCTTCCAGAAATATCCAAATACAAATCTGGGCATACGCCCAAGTCTAAAATCACCATTTGTACCTAACGAAACCATCAAAACTCCGTTCCAGGGTCACATTCACAAAAGTCAATCTTGGTCAACTCTTTCAACTTAAAGCTTCAACAATGAAATTCATTCTTCCACACTAATTCTGAATCACCCGAAAACCAAAACCGACGATACACACAAGTCATAATACATCATACAGAGTTATTTATTCCCTCAAACCACCAAGCGAGGTACAAATGCTCAAAATGACCGATCGGATCGTTACACATATAGCCGGATTCCCAGCTACACACTTTACCTTTGCAGGAGTTTTATTTTTAAAGTCAAATAAATTCATCCTTAAATCACCACAACCAATATTTTCGTTGGGCAGTGAATCACACTCGCTTGACACATCAGATTGCATTAAAAAAATAAAAAAGAAAACTATTTATTTTCCTTTCCTTTCTCTTTTTTGTTCTTCGTTACTCCAGTCATCACCAACAAACTGGAATAACAAAGATTCACACATATTTTTCTTTTTCTGTTGCTACGCTTCTTTAATGGCTATATATTATGGAAGAAGATATTCGAATGGTGGCTATAATTGGTGATTGTGGGTGGCATAAAGATAATGGATGTCATAATTAAGAGGTGAGTGATGGTATATAATATGAGTATAAGTGTGTCTCCTAGGTTAGAAGACGAAAGTTTCTGGTGTGGGAAGGTTTTCCGATGATTAATTTTTTCCCTCAAATCTAAGTGTATTTTGCTTTGCTTATGAATAGATCTTTTTGAGAGTTTAATTTGTATGTGAAAAGGATATAAAGAGAAAGAAGAAAAACATAATAAATGGAAGAAGAATGGTTAGACAAAGTCGATGGCGAGTGAATATCCGCTGGAATTAGAGAAGAAACTAATTATGAAGTAAAAAAAAGATAAAGAAAAAGGAAAAGAGAAAGAGAAGTAAGAAATTATATATCTCACTAAAAATGGTAAAAAAGCAAAAAGAAAAATCTAAAAATTATTTTTTCTTGCTTCTCCATCTTCCAAGGAGAGCGAAATACACACACTCTGCCACACAAGCTTTAAAGGTGCAAATAATTCTACTTTAAAATAGTTTGGAGGTGTAATAAAACCCCCGCAGAGGTAGAGTGTGAAGTTGAAAATTTGGGTATGGGTCAGAGGGGTACTTATGCATTTTTTTAATAGTTTTACCATTAAATTCTCTATTTCGCTACATTGTATCACATCTAGGAAATCAATCTCTTACTCTCTAATCAAAGCATTGTAGTTATGTCTAGTCAAACAAAACAAGATACAAGAAAGAGGTTGTCTTGATCAATAAGAATTCTCTGCCGTTTTACTTTATATTTGATTTCCTTATTCATTGTTTCATTATTTCTTGTCATTTATATCTAAGAAAGTGTATCAAATCGATTGTTTGGTGCCCTAAAATATACATTTAATTAGTTTGACTAGATTAAACATGTATAAATTCAATAATAAAAGGGAATTGCGAGAGGGGATGCTTCTATAAGTGAGTAGCTGGAATTCTTATCCTGCTGAATACTAGGAAATAATATCTCCATGAGAAAGGAAGTAATTAAGAAGGAATATTTACTCGGAAAATATAAAATAAATAAAGTTTTGGGAGTGAAGTTTCTCTCTTGGAAAGGAAATTGAGGAGGCTAAATAATAATATTTCTATTCTTAATTGGTTGATCCAGAAAACCTTGAAGTAAGGAGGCTGATTTTTCTATTATACCATGTAAGCTCTATGATTTGTTTTTTTTTTTGTTATTGCCATTAATTTGTTTGTTGTCTTGCTGTTATATTTCTGCTAATAACTCGTTGGTAATTTTTATTAATTATTTTTCAATTATATCATGTAAATGTCTTTCCCATGTCAAACATTTATATTAATTATTTGTATTCACAGAGTTCCCCTAAAAAATATTAAACAACTCACCACCAAAGGTTGTGGTTGTGGTGGAGTGATAAGTGCTCCTCTATCCTTAATCAGAGACTTCGGAATTGAGCCTTGGGTATGGAGTCGCCTTTAGTAGGAAACACTTTACCCCTCAAAGTGGGAGTTCCTAGTGTAAATTCGAATTAGACAGGCCCAAAATCGAATACCAAACACGAGTAAGAAACCAAAAGAAAAAAAAACAATTTTAAAAAAACTCACTGTGCTTCAAGAATACACCACTTTGTTGTTCTCTAAAGTTTTGTTTTATCGCTTCTCAACTCTGTTCCATTTTTTATAGTTACATCACCATAATAGAATGTATATTTGTAACGACCCAACCGGTCGATTTGAGTATTTTCATTGCGCTCGGTAGTTTACGGGCATGAGTAGCTCCGTATGACGTATTTTGACTTATGTGAATCATCGGTTTTGGTTTTGAGGTGATTCGGAATCGAATTGGAAGAATTGATTTCATTGCTGAAGCTTTAAATTGAGAGAGTTGATCAAGTTTGACTTTTTGTGAATTGCAACCCGTAACGGAATTTTGATGGTTCCGGTAGGTCTGTATGGTAATTTTGGACTCGGGCGTATGGATTTGCATTTGAATGTTTCTAGAAGGTTTTAGCACAAATTAGCGAAAATTGAAAACTTGAAGGTTTGAAAAGTTCAAAAGTTTGAGTGAGAGTTGACTTTGTGGATATCGGGATCAGATTGTGATTTCGGGAGTTGGAATAACTTCGTTATGTCATTTGGTAATGGTGTGCAAAATTTGAGGTCAATCAGACGTGATTTGATGGTTTCGGCATCAGTTGTGGAAGTTTGAAGTTTCAAGTTCATTAATTTTGAATTGAGGTGTGATTCATAGTTTCGATATTGTTATATGTGTTTTGAGGCCTCGAATATGTCCGTGTTATGTTATGGGACTTGTTGGTGTGTTTGTACGGGGTCCCGAGGGGCTCGGTCGTGTTTCGGATTGATTTTGGACTATTTTGGACCATGTTATTATTGCTGGTTTTCTGGTGTTTCAGTTGTGCTTTGCGATCGCGGATAGAGCAACGCGTTCGCAATGAGTATTTTGGTCAGTGCAATAGTTTGTTCTTCACGTTCGCAGTGGGTTAATGTGCTATTCTTAGCGTTCGCGTGTAGGGATATGCGTTCACGTAGTGTTGATGTTTGGCAGCTTGGAGTTTGAGGATTCGTCAATGCGATCGCGAAAGGTATGTCGCATTCGCGAAGCGGGGGCATCTGTGGTCATCGCATACGCGTGATGAGTGCAGCGAACACGTAGAGTATTTTTGTGGCAGGATATTTTTGTTCATCGCGAACACGATGGGTTTTCCGCATTCGCG
This sequence comes from Nicotiana otophora, assembly GCA_000715115.1. Classification (NCBI taxonomy): domain Eukaryota; kingdom Viridiplantae; phylum Streptophyta; class Magnoliopsida; order Solanales; family Solanaceae; genus Nicotiana; species Nicotiana otophora. The sequence goes on along the minus strand of AWOL01S0015416.1, from coordinate 200,157 downwards.
AAAGAGGGACGTTTGAGCAGATTATAAGAACTCTATTTCGAGGATTTCGACCATTTTTACATTTTTGGAACTATGAAGCTCGGATTGAGGCGATTATTGAAGCATATTTCACCATATTAATTGGGGTAGGTGCTCTCTACTCGGTTTTGGTTTTATTTCATTAATTTATCTTCGATTTTAGATTTTGGTTGATGAATTTCAAAGAGGAAATTGGGGGTTTTGGCCTAAAGTTTCATAGTGCATTTTTGAGTTTTGAACATCGATTTAGAGTAGAATTGGAGTGAAACTAGTATGGTTGAACTCGCAATTGAATGAGTTATTGGATTTTATGAGTTTTATTGGATTCCGAGATGTAGGCCCGAGTTGGGCTTTTGGCCGAGTTTGGGATTTTGATTGAAGATTTGATCTTTTTCGATTGGGATTGGTTCCGTTAGCATTGTTTGAAGTAATTGACTTGTTTTTGGTTAGTTTCGAGCCGTTCAGAGGTTAGAATGCGCGGGATGGCATTTTCGGAGCATCGATTGGCTTGCTCGATATTGGAATTGGCTTGTTCGAGGTATGTAACTCTTATAATTTTGGAGCTGAGGATATGAGCCCTGAATATACATGTTATGTGTTTGGTGTTGAGGTAACGCATATGCTAGGTGACGGGCATGTGGGCGTGCACTGTGTGAATTGTGATTTTGTTATTTCTGCGGTACTGTGTAGTTACCTAAACTTGTCTGTAATCATGAAATCTCTGCGTACTAGAGTTACCGAGCTATGATTCATGTTAGAAGCCATGTTTAGGCTACATGCTTATTCTGTCGGGACCCACTAATGTCATAACTGTTATTGGTTATTGGAGCTGGACTCTGACCTTGGCACAATCTCGTCACTACTTTCAACATAAGTTTATGTTTGTTACGTATTCAGTACATGAGGTCGATTGTACTCATACTACACTTCTGCACCTTGCGTGTAGATGTTGCTGTGTTCGTTGGAAGCTAGATCTAAAGATGTAACTGCGTTCCGGTTGTAGCTGCCTCTTGTTCATGGTAGCGTTAGATCTATAAAACTCTGTTTATGTACTTTTCAAACAGATGATGTATTTAATTCGTTTCAGCTTTGTAAACTCTATTCTTAGAAGCTCATAACTTGTACTACCAGTCATTGGGGAATGTATCAGATTCAGATATTTCTTTACTTAATTGCTTTATTAATTGTTATTAGAATTGGTTAGTGGTTCATTGGCTTACCTGACGGGTTGGTTTAGGTTCCATCACGACTAGGTGGATTTCTAGTCATGACAGTTGGTATGAGAGCCCTAAGTTTATAGGTTCTACAAGTCACGAGCAAGTGTCTAGTAGAGTCTTGCGGATCGGTATGATGACGTCCATACCTATCTTTGAGAGGCTACAGGGCATTTAGGATATATACTTCCCATCTTTCTTTCCTTATCATGCGGAATTGATTCAGCTTGAGACATAACTCTTTGAATTCCTTCCATACATTCGCATGCGCACATGAGCGCTCGATATCAGTTGTGCTTCGCCGACTTGTGATTCTATAAGCAAGGTTCGAGATGTGTATTCTGTGTTTTGTTGATGGGCCAGTCCGAAGGACTTGAGGCCAAGGTTAGACCACAACTTAAGTTAGGTAGCTTCAGGTGTAACATTTACATTTGGACTCATATGTCCGGTAATGTCCCTACAAGTGAAATTTGTTGCTCGATGGGCGGTTTGTGATGAGTATGATGTGACTGCGGGATGTGTTAAGGCGATTCAAATGGGATAAGAAGTGTTTCCTTTAAATGTAAAGGATGGGCCATTGGGTGCTTGATTTTCATTTTGATGTGACGTATAGTCTCGAGTATGAGTGCATTGAAGGATCCTTTCTGTTTCTTAACGCTGGAACGAAATAGGTTTTTATGTCTTATTGTCGAGATCAGACTGAGGGAGATTAAGTGATTGCTTACAAATTGTGGCTGTGAAAGGGTATAAAGAAATGTCAGTTTGAGGCTAAGCGGGTGGGTTATGGCCTGCGAGGTAATCTATGGATGTGTGATTTTTATAATTTTGTGTGGAGGCTTTCTTTTTCACCAGTGGGACATATTTGTGCGATTTGAGTTTGGATCAGTTGTAATAGTTCACCTAACTATCACGAGGATGAATGCGAGATTTGCAGACGATTTGAGGTATTATATGGTTTGTGTTACATTAGCTTGAGAAGGATTTAGTTGAATTTCAGTGTGAGATTTTGGCATTAATAGAGTATGGGTATCGTGATGTTATCGACTGTTTTGTTCTATGGCTTTGAGCCAAGTGGGGGAGTCTGCTATCGACGAGTTGGTTGCACGATTATGAATTGTATTGGTTTAGGGTTGAGATATACCGGTAAATCAGTTATGACTGCAGGGGTTGAGATTGAGGATGATTCGAGTAAGGGAATTTTTGGATATGGGTTGTATTACACTCTATGTGTATATGGGAATCATGGAATGATTGAGTGGTTATTCGTGAAGGATGTAGTGTGCATGGAGTAGGAATTTGATTGGTCGCGTTAAGGTGGGGTTACTCCTTTGGGTGTCGTCGTGCCAATGGGGCACCACTCGTTTGGCTCGTTTGGGGCGGTGCAATTGAGATTTGAGCAGAGTGGATGACTCTCGAGAATAGTTCTAATGGATTCAAGAATTATATGTAGCAAGTGAGAATTTCGGATAGGTATATGGCTAGAAACTGAGAGTTACATTGGATGATGTCGAGACTTGTGACATTTTTATACAATTGCAGATTATGCATTTCAGCATCAAGAAGGTGAAGGAAATAGTTTTAGGTTCACATAAAGTCTCTTTAGAGTGGGTGTTGCGGTTGTGGTGCTTTGGGGTGCTTAAGAGGGAAGTCAGCGGCTTATGGGCCTTAGGACGTTGTGGTTTTATACTAGGGTCTCTTGTGTGTTGCATTTTGGTTAAGGAGCATGGTGTTCCAGCACAGAAAAGTATCAATTTGAAGGCAATATAGAAGAGACTTGGAGAAATCGGACAGCGTGGTAGTAGGTTGGATGAGCATAGTAATAGATATAATCGGTTCTTTGGGTACTTATGATGTAGCTAGTCTCCACATGTATTTTGTGGCAACACTCTTGGGTTTTGGTGGCCTGCGTGGCTGGGTTGAGTTAAAGAGATTCGGTTATGATAGCTTAGTTATGTGAAAATGGTTTTCGAAGAGTTCTTAATGGTTTTTACCATAGTTCTAGAAGTATATTTCCTACCGGCGTGAGGAATACGTTACATATTGGGATTTTCTCCGGGATGAGATCAAATGGAAGGTCTCTGACTGATCGGGTATGTATTCTGCTTGTGACTCAGAGTTGATTATGAGATTCTTGTATTCTATACAGTATGGCATGGTAGATGCGGTGTGTTGTGTGGGATTGAGATTTGCATGTGCATGGTCATGGATCAGTTTGGAAGGGAAAGGCATAAATTCGTAGGCAGCATGGACGGTTTCAGATGACTAGTAAATAATATTACTAATCGATATGGCTTGATGAAAGTATACATTTCAGATACTTTACTGGTATTGCGACACTCTCCTAGTTGATCGACTACTGATATTCATATTTTCCTATGTGGCATGGAAGAAGTTTAGAAGTATTCCTCGTGGGATGATCGGGTATGAGAGATGTGTTAAACATTCTGCCGGTGGAGTTGGGATGAGATTTGGTGATTCGTGTGTTCTTTAAATTTAGAGACTGGGAGTTCTCAAGGGTAGATTGTTTCATGGTTGTAGACTGTGAAGTCATGGACGAAGCTATCCAGATGATATTATGTGTTATGATTCAGTCATTGTGGGCTTTCGGAGGATTATTTATCTATTTGTGGATGCCCGGAGTTGATTTGGGGATCCATTAGTAGGCCCAATTAGGAAGTGTATTCTACACCGAGCAGGATTGGTTGGCTCCATACTGCTATTGTTGAGGGATGTGTTATTCGGTTGTTGTTGAGCTTATTCATGTTCTGAAATGATCTGTGAGTTACTCTTCTATGCTATGAAGAGTTGTGATTTGTTGGTTATAAGCACACCTGGTGCGGTTCAATTTATGCTTTATAGCAACATTTGAGTGAGATGAATAATTGGGTGTTGCATGGTTGATGGCATATAGGTTATGTTCTTTCGGGTTTTGTGTGGCATTGTGTCATTTGCTTATTCATGGTCATGGTAATGCACTTTGAGTAATTGATGTCGGATTGCGCGTGGTTATTGATTTTGAGCATGGTGGCTGAGGTATTTCATATGGATCACTTTTTGGATGAGGTCACGCATTGCAGCGGAGTTATGTTGAGATATGATCCCTCGTGTTAGATTCGTGTGTTTTGGTTCTACGTGTATGATAAGTTCTTATCATTGTGTTGTAGTGGTACTTTTTGAGCTTGCGGGACAGTTCTCTCATATGAGTCATTTTTCCATGATTGAGTGCATTTGGGATGTTGCTTATTGGTGCACGGATTGCATGGGTTGTGGCTTTAGATTGTATTGGTGTATCATGTCACTAGAGTGGTCTTGTTGGATGAGATGAGGTCATTGGACATAGAATGGATACTATCGGAATTGATTACAGTATGGTTGGAAGGATAATATCGAAAATCGGCTTAGAAATTTTCTATAGTACTTGTCAAGGAGAGGGAGTTTCATGACTGGTTGATCTGATGAATGGTTATGATTTCTACGTGTTTCTTTCATCATCGGAAGTATACGAAGGTTTCAGGACAAGGTTTGGTTTGACATGAGGTTTATTACCGAAATTGTGTTGTTTTGGGCAGCTGTTGTGATTAGAAATTATTGCTATGAGTATTTGAGTTATGCGGTATATCATGTGATTACATCTTGGGTTATGGATATGGATTGATATAGCTTGTTCAGACTTATACAGCATATAGATACGATATTCTAATCTTATAGAAATTTCGGATGTTGGAAAACTAGTTCTACGTTTTATGGGCTAGGTTGAATTAAGAATTTCAGTTATGTTGTGTTATCAGACCTGTTTGGGATAGGGTGACGTGGGATCACCCCCGGATATGAGTATGGTAAGGTTACACAGCGGTTTGATGACTTTGAGGACAACTCTGGACACGTTCGAGGACAAAAATATGTTTAAGTGGGGGAAATGTAACGACCTAACCGGTTGTTTTGAGCATTTGCACTTTGCTCGGTAGTTTACAGGCATGAGTATCTCTGTATGATGTATTATGACTTATGTGAATCATCGGGTTTGGTTTTCTGTTTATTCAAAATCGAATTGGTAGAATGGATTTCATTGCCGAAGCTTTAAATTGGGAGGGTTGATCAAGTTTGACGTTTTGTGAATTTGAACCGTGAACGGAGTTTTGATGGTTCCAGTAGGTCCGTATGGTGATTTTGGACCCAGTCGTATGCCCATATTTGCATTTGGATATTTCTAGAAGGTTTCAGCACAAATTGGCGAAAATTAAAAATTTGAAGGTTTGGAAAGTTCAAAAGTTTGACCGAGAGTTGACTTTGTGGATATCGGGATGAGATTGTGGTTCTGGGAGTTGGAATAGCTTCGTTATATCATTTGGGACTAGTGTGCAAAATTTGAGGTCAATCGGAAGTGATTTGATAGGTTTCAATATCGGTTGTGGGATTTGGAAGTTTCAAGTTCATTGATTTCGAATTGAGGTATGATTCATCTTTTCAATGTTGTTATGTGTAGTCCTTGAGTAGGTCCGTGTTATGTTTTGGGACTTGTTGGTGTGTTTGGACGGGGTCCTGAGGGGCTCGGGTGTCTTTTAGATTGATTTCGGACTATTCTGGACCATGTTGTTATTGCTGGTTTTCTGGTGTTTCAGTTGTGGTTCGCGATCGTGGATGGAGCAACACGTTCGCAATGAGTATTTTGGTTAGTGCAGTGGTTTGTTCTTCGTGTTCGCGCTTTCTTGGTCGCGTTTGCGGTGGTTTGATGTGGTGTTCTTCGCGTCCGCGTGCAGGGATATGCGTTCGTGTAGTGTTGAGGTTTGGCAGTTGGGAGTTGGAGGATTCTTCAATGCGATCGCGAAACTTATGTCGCGTTCGCGAAGCGGGGGAATCTGTGGTCATCGCGTGAGGTGTGCCGCGAACGCGTAGGGTGTTCTGGTGGCAGGATATTTTTGTTCATCGCGAACGCGATGGGTTTTCCGCGTTCGCTAAAGAGGGACGTCTGAGCAGATTATAAGAACTCTATTTCAAGGGTTTCGGCCATTTTTTCATAGTTGGAGCTATGGAGCTCGGATTGAGGAGATTCTTGAAGCAACCTTCACCATATGAATTGGGGTAAGTGTTCTCTACTCGGTTTTGGTTATATTTCATGAATTTATCTTCAATTCTAGCTTTTGGTTAAGAATTTCAAAGAGGAAATTGGGGGTTTTGGCCTAAAGTTTCATAATGTGAATTTCGAGTTTTGAACACTGATTTGGAGTTGAATTTGAGTGAAACTAGTATGCTGGACTCATAATTGAATGGGTTGTCGGATTTTGTTAGTTTTGTAGCGTTCCGAGGTGCGGGCCCGGGTTAGGCTTTTGGCCGATTTTAGGCTTTTGATTCAAGATTTGATCTCTTTTGATCGGGATTGGTTCCTTTAGCATTGTTTGAAGTATTTAAGTTGTTTTTGGTTAGTTTCGAGTCGATCAGAGGTCAGAAGGCACGGGATGGCATTTTCGGACCATCACTTGGGTTGCTTGATATTGGAATTGGCTTGTTCGAGGTAAGTAACTCTTTTAATCTTGGAGCTGAGGGTGTAAGCCCTAAATATAAATGTTATCTGTTTGGTGTTGAGGTGACGTACAAGCTAGGTGATGGGTGTGTGGGCGTGCACTATGTGAACTGTGATTGTGTTATTTCTGTGGTACTGTGTAGTTACCTAAACTTGTCTATAATCATGAAATCTCTACGTACTAGAGTTATCGAGCTATGATTCATGTTAGAAGCCATGTTTAGGCTACATGCTTATTCTGTTGGGACCCACTGAGGTCATAACTGTTGTTGATTATTGGAGCTCGACTCTGACCTTGGCACAAGCTCGTCACTACTTTCAACCAAAGGTTAGGTTTATTACTTATTGAGTACATGTGGTCGGTTGTACTCATACTACACTTCTGCACCTTGCGTACAAATGTTGTTGTATTCGTTGGAAGCTGGATCTAAAGATGTACCTGCATTCCGGTTGTAGCTGCCTCTTGTTCATGGTAGCCTTAGATCTATAAAACTGAATGTTGTTTTCAAACAGATGATGTATTAACTTCATTTCAGCTTTGTAGCTGGCTCTCGTTCATGGTAGCCTTAGATCTATAAAACTTTGTTTATCTAAAGAGATTTATTCTGCACTAGGTAAAAACCATTTGAGGCACCACCAAACACTCGACCCCTCCCCAAGGAAGGGACCTGTAAATAATAACCAATTTTGTCAAATGTCAGACTACAATTGAATTGCTCACATTGTTTCTTGACGGAAAGAAGGTTATGCTTGAATGTTGGAACATGGAGCACAACACCAGGAGAAAATTGAAGCTTTCCTATACAAGTAACTTTTACTTTATATGAATTAAGTAAATAACTGATATATGTTTTCTAAATACTACGACATCATGTAATAGGAATTTATTAAAAGTCATGTGTTGTGTAGAACCAGAGTCAATTATCCGAGGAACTCTAGGAATAATAGGAAAAACAAATGAAGTGAAAATGTGGCAGTTAGCTTCAAAACCAGTCAAGTTTGCACTTGTAGAGGATTCAGAAGTTGAGGCAATAGAACCACCTCCCTGTATAGATTGGAATAATTGAATCAACTTGTCACATTGCTCCTTATTGAACCCTTAGCTAGTAACCATATTTGAGACTGCATTTCCTCTAATTCATGAGGTGAGAGACTCATCAACTTCTCCAAAATTTGCTTGTTGGTTTCTAAAATTTCCCTTGTTATTTTGTTAATCTTTATGTGTTGAGGATATCCTACTAATTTACAGCACTGCTCTTGCTGGATAGTGACTTGCTCATTTAGTTTCCATAACTTTCTTTTGTGGAGTCCATTTTTTGCCCAGTCATGAAAGTAGAAGAGTCATTAGGAATTTGATGAGTAGAATGTACCTCTCTTTGTAACTCCTGATGCAAAATGATAGAGTAAGCTTATGCTGTAGTAGGGAGAGGCTTCATCATCAACACATTTCCTCTAACTACGTTGTAGATCCTCATGCATCTTGTGATTGTGCTCCTTAGCTCTTGTAATGACCCAACTGGTCGTTTTGAGTATTATAGCCATATTTCCCCATTTACTGCTCAATTTATGCTTTGCAGTTGTTATATGACTTGTCGTGGTAATTGGTTTGGGTCCGGTGACGTTTTGAAATGAAATGAGACACTTAGTCTCAAAATTGAAAACTTAAGTTGAAAACGTTGACCGTATATTGACTTATGTGTAAACGATACCGAATTTGAATTTTTATGGTTCCTTAGCTCCGTAGGGTGATTTTAGACTTAGGAGCATGTCCATATTATGATCTGGAGGTTTGTAGTAGAATTAGGCTTGAAATGGTGAAAGTTGAATTTATGGAAAGTTTGACCGGGGAGTTGACATTTTGATATCGGGGTAGGAATATGATTCTGGAAATCGAAATAGGTCTGTAATGTCATTTATGACTTGTGTGAAAAATATGAGGTCAATCGGACTTGATTTTATAGGTTTCAGCGTCATTTGTAGTAATTGGAAGATTCAAGTTCATTAGGCTTGAATTGGGGTATGATTCATGGTTTTAGCGTTGTTTGAGTTAATTTGAGGGTTCGACTAAGTTCGTATGATGTTTTGGGGTTTGATGGTATGTTTGGTTGAGGTCCCGGAGGCCTCGGGTAAGTTTTGGATGGTTAATGGATCGAAATCTTTACTTAAACAACTGCTTGAATTATTTTGTTGCCTGATCTGGTTTCCTTCTTCGTGTTCGCGAGGGGAGTCTCGCGTTCGCGAAGAGGAAATTTGGACTGGCCCATTTTTTGCTTTGCGTTCGCATCCGAGGGCACGCGTACGTGAAGGGTCGAGGGGAAAAGCTTCTCGTTCGCGACCGAGGTCACGCGTTCGCGAAGGGTGGAGGAGCAAAGCTACGCATTCGCGATCGAGGCCTCGCGTTCGCGAAAGGGAAAACCGTAATGGGGGAAATTGGTCTTCGCGTTCGCGAAGGAGGAAATCTAGGCAGCACAATTTTGTGCTTCGCGAATGTGAGGGAGCTGTAGCGTTCGCGAATAAGAAAAGCCCGGACAGAATGTTTAAGTTCTTTTTCATTTTTGATGGATTGGAGCTCGGGAAAAGGCGATTTTCAGGAGATTTCAAGGAAAACAACGGGGTAAGTGTTCTTAACTCAATATTGGTCAAAATTACCCAAATCCATGGTTATTTTTAACATTTAATGGGTGAATTAAGTTGAACATTTAGAAAACCCTCTTGGTTTGACTCGTGGTTGAATGGGCATTCGGATTTTGTAACTTTTTTTGGGTTCCGAGACATAGGCCCCACAGGTAATTTTTGAGTTAAATTTTGGATTTTATTGGAAAATTAGTATTCTCATATGGAATTAATTACAATAATTTGTATTGATTGAATCGAATTGATTATGACTGGATTCGAGGCTTTTGGAGACCGATTCGCGAGGCAAATGGACAGCAGAGTAAATAATTGCACGGCTTGAGGTAAGTACCACTTCTAAACTTAGTTCTGAAGGTATGAATCCCCGAATTTGGTGTTATATAAATTATTTGGAGGTGACGCACACGATAGTTGACGAGCGTGTGGACGTGCACCATTGAAATTGTGACTTGAATAAAATCTGTGGAGTTGTAAAAACATTAAAGAATCATGTATTCACATATTCTCCACGTGTTAGAAAATTGAACTGAGACTCGTATTAAATATCATGATTAGCCTACGTGCCGATAATTTTGGGACCTACAGGGTCGTGTTGTTGTTGAACGTAATTATTTTATAAATGCATATTTCATACTCAGTGATGTTCATCCATTGAGAGAATATTTATGGGATCGGGGCTGCCTGCATGCAGTAGGCCATATTGGCTCTATATATATTATTATTATTATATGGAACGGGGTTGCCCGCCTGTAGCAGGCCTTATAGGATTTATTATTATACGGATCGGGACTGCCCGCATGCAGTAGGCCATATCGGCTTTATATCACGCTCTGGTTGAAGGAGCCCCTTTAGAGTCTGCAACCCCCACAGTGAGCCTAGATGATTTATTTAAGGGATGGACATCCTAGGGCATGGACTTGCCTTACTTATTTATATTTGGGATGTTTGTCCCTGGAGATAGATCTTGTTCGAATCATTTACATTTGGTGATAAATTACCCCGAGGCAGGATTGGCCTTATATGGTACTGATTGACTGACTGTCAGTCGATGCGTATATATATATATATATATATATATATATATATATATATATATATACACACGAGATGGAATATCCCTGGAATAGATTAGCCATAAACAGTACCGAGTGACCGAATGAATAGTGACCAGTAGTACATGTGGTTTGTCCACTGAGATGGTATATTCCTCAAATTATTCAAAATTGATCTATTTTAATTGTACTGAGTTTAACCATTGAACTTGAAATCATGCCTATATTTATGTATTGTTATTTCTATACTGGATTGTACCTGCGGAGCTCGTCACTATTTTCAGCCCAGAGGTTAGTCTTGTTACTTATTGAATTCGTTCTACTCATACTACACTTTGCACCTCGTGCGCAGATCCAGGTGCTTTCGGACACGGAGACTGTTAGATCTCAGAGTGCTATCAGTTGGAGACTATCAAGGTAGCTGACTGGCGTCCGCTGACCTTGACTCTTTTTTTCAGTTATTGTAATGTTTTATACTTTCAGATAATGTTTTATCAGTCAAACTTTGTATTTATTTAGATGCTCATGTACTCAGTGATACTGGGCTTTGGGAGTATTTTATATCTGTATTTGTGAGATTTCTTTCGCTGAATTTAAGTATCATATTTTCAAACTTAAAAGATATGGTAGTTTGTTGAGATTGTCGGCTTGCCTAGTATTGAGATAGGTGCCTTCACGACAAGTGAGATTTTGGGTCGTGACAACTCCACAACTGCACTCACAACTGCATGTCATGAAAGTATTGAGTTCTTTCAGTTGGTCCTAGATCCTTTTCAGTTTATTAAAATAAGCAGCTACATCTCTAGTTCCTTGATTGATATTGCTTAGCTTTCTTTGAAGATGAAATAGCTTTGTACCATCAGCTTGTCCATACCTTTCCTCTAGTCCATTCCATAGATCTGCGGTTGTTTGTGAGTAAATAACACTCTCAGCTATTTCTTTGCATAGAGAATTAAGTAGTTATGCTATTACCATGTCATTGCAACGTGTCCACTGAACTAACAGAGATAAAGCTTTCTTTGGCAATTCGCAGGTTCCAGTGATGAATCCCAATTTATTTTTGGTAGATAAAGAGATAAGGATTCCCCTTCTCCAATTTTCAAAGCTGGTCCCATCAATGGTAGTGTTGATGAGATTCATACCAGGAGAATCAGAGGAGGAGAGGAAATAAGAATGTGAGACATCAATCTCAGTTTTGGATTTAGAAGACTGTTCTTCAGTACCCATTATGTAGGTGTTCAAAGAAAAGAAATGAAAAGATGTTTGGAATGTAAAATTGAAAGAAAATCAGTGAGGTATTGCTCTGATACCATGAAGAAATTCAAGAAAGATGGTATGAAAAATATTTTTCTATTTCTCGCGGTGTCATATGTACAGTGCTATTCCTATATTTATACAAAGAAAGAACCATGACAGTTGGCTATAATTTGTGTATATTATTATATGTGCATATGTCCTCATAAGTGGCCTTCACTTTAAGAGAAATAAAAGGAGTTTGATATTCTAAAGTTGAACATATTTAGACATATCCTATGTCCCATTGTCTCCTCCACTTTGAGCCTCTGTCTGAACACTACGATTTGTCGGAGCCGAAGTAATTTTTCCGCCAACAGTTTTAAATTTTTTGTATGCTTGATCTTATTCAACCAATGTTAGATATTCTAACATGCCGATCTTGCCAATATAACTAGATGATAGAGATGAATGCCTTAAATAATTGATCTTGTTGAAAATTTTAGAGTGTAATTCGATGAAACCTTAAGCATGCATGTAGATTAGTGCGTCTAGATCTCAAGTCAAAATTCATTAATTGGAGGCCTCTAATAGCGCCAACATACTGAAAAATAAAAAAGTTATGTGACCAGGAAATTTTTATCTGAAGAAATTTATCTCATTCAAGAACTTTCATTTAAATTTGAAAAAGAAAAGTTCTTTATTTTTAAGCTGGAGCCCACTACTTGTAAGAATATATTTGAACATATATTATCTAACTCTCATTTTAATTTGTTCATCGTAATTGATAATTAGATGTTGCGGGTTTATCACATTATACAAAAGGGGTTTGGTGAGTTATGCATATGCTGATTTGTCTAATATTCTGTTGCAAATTACGCGTTAATCTTTATCATTTGAACACTTTCTTTCCCCTATTTCCCTTTTAGTAAATCTTTTTTCAAATTCACCTTTTTGTTGCTTCTACAGAGTATTTAACCACAATACTATTATTTATTTATTTATTATTTTTCTATTATTAATATGAGAAACCTGATAAAGGTAAAAAGTTGAATCACCAAAATGTCCATTAAAAATTGAATGACGTTTTATCCCTTAAAGCTAAAACATTTCTGCATAAAACGTATCTTGAAATTTTTAGCTTACTTATTATAATCATAATCATGAGTATATACAATCTTGTACTAATTAAAGGTGTTTACAATCTTTTGGTATAAGAAAACATTGAGGTATCAAATCAAAATAATGTTCTTGTCCTGCTTAATACGAGTTAATTACTTCCTTAAATTTTATAAACGTTTCTCTCCAAATGTTGGGAAAATACATAAGTACCTCGCCCCCCACCTATAGTCGGATTTTCAACTATACACTTTATCTTTGCGGGGGTCTTATTATCCCACTGAAATATTTTTAAATGGAATTAGTATCACCCTGGAATGCCACTATAATATTTGTATTTGGTGGTGAAATACACGCGCCTGACACATGTATTTCCCACTAAAATCGTTTTTTTCTTGTTTTTTTCTCATCTACTTCCTTTCCCAAGTCACTTTTGTATTTTCTAAAATTCTTTTTCCCTTTTCACACAACCCACATTCTCCCATTCCACAACCCACAAGTGAAGTAGCGAAATTCTCTTGGTTGAAGAAGCAAATAGAAAAACAGTGAGCTCCTAGAAAACTTTCTAGCAATCAACAATCAACAACCAAATTATTCTTCCTTGTTCTCTATTATATGCAAATTTGATTAATTAAAAAAATAGGACTCCCCTCACCCACCTCACTACCTAAAACAGTGAAAGGCCGAAGTCCCCAATCGGGAAACGATGAGCATGGCGAGAATATATTTTGCAAATAATATTCAAAAACCTTTTTCTTGTTCAGTCTTTTCTGGGCTTCTTCCTGGTTTAATCGAAAAATGATATTGGGACGAGATTTTTTCATTACTTTTTGTGAGAAACAATTGCAATTGAAAGTTTAAACGTGGTGAGTAAAAAGATCAGAAATAACAGTAATCTTCTATAAAGTGTAGTGAAATATGGACAGGAAAGAACAAAATCTTCAACTCGATCTCACCAAAAAATATGGAGAATTTCGGAGCTAATTTCCGGCCAATCTATACGTACTAAAACTAGAGGAAATAAAAGGAAAGAAAAAGAAAAAACCATAGAAAAGAAAAAATAGAAAATAGTACTCCAATACTTTATAAAAATGTTATAAAAATAAAATTTCAGCATTCTCTCTCTTTCTCGCATTCCCAAGGAGAGTGGCATACACTCTCTTTTGCCACATCAGCACTAGGGGTATAGTAATGTCACGACCCAAACTAACCTTGTCGTGATGGTGCCTATCGTGGTACTAGGCAAGCCGACCTTTCCAAGAATCTTTCAAAATTTTAACAAAAATGATTTAAGATATTTAAAAATATCCGGATGTTTTCATAAATATTGGTAAAACCCAAATAAAAACGTAAGTGCGGAAACAAATAGCCCAACATAGGGGTGTCACTAAGTCGTGAGCATCTAGATAACCAAACTAATACAACCAGTGTCTATGTATCAATACAAGACATAATGAAATATATAGAAGGAGAGACAAGGCCATGCGGACACTGGCAGCTACCTCGTAGTCTCCGGTACTCGAGCCTCCCGGACTCAACGACCTCCATAATCAAACAAACCTGGATCTGCACATGAAGTGTAGGGTGTAGCATGAGTACAACCAACTCATCAAGTAATAAAAATAAATAAGGAACTGAGAAGCAGTGACGAGCTATACGGTACAGTTCATTTTTAAAAGTTTTCAGTAAAGAGTGAACATGATTTCAGATCCTGTGATATAAGTCAAAACAGTTCGCGTTCATGTAAAACATATATGGATCTTCCAGAAATTTCACAACAACAAGTAACAACCAAGGGCAACAATAAATAAAGCAGGTACAGCCTCTCAAGGCAGCAATCACTCAACCAATCTCAACCTCACACTCTCGGCTCTCATCCCTCAATACATACTCTCAATAGGTACCTACGCTCACTGGGGGTGTTCAGACTCATGAGGGGCTACTACAGCCAAGCGCTATAAGCATGGACAACTCACATGCTATAATATCATATCTGGATCCGCACGGACAACTCACGTGCTGGACGGACAAATCATGTGCCATAGTATAAACATAAGGATCCTCAAGGACAACTCACGTGCTGCACAGATAACTCACGTGCCATAGAACAATACCTCAAAACCAGGCCTTAGGCCTTACTCAGTCATGAATCTCTCTAGTCTCATAGCTCTCAATAAAGAAAGGGAAAGCAGCCCAAATCAAAGTGTTACAGTATATCATCAGGAAAAAACAAATAACAGAGACTGAGGTAAACATGTATAGGAAATACTATGACTGAGTTTAACTACCATGAGAAGGAATATAGCCTAAGAATTATTTCTAACATGAAAGGCAGTCAAGTTCTAGTAAAACAGGAATGCATATAAATACAAATAAAGGCTATTAGACTTCACAGTCTCCCGGGATGGATCAAGTGTCAATCCTTCACGGCGTACATCCACACGCCCGTCACCTAGCATGGGTGCCACCTCCAAACAGTCACATTATACCAAACTCCGAGTTTCATACCGTGAAGACCATATTTAAAAATATTACTTACCTCAACAGCGTAGAACTCCTACTCTGGAATGCTCTTGCTCCTTGATTCGGTCTCCAAATGCTCAGAATCTATTCACAATCAGTACAATGCTATCAATTTATGCTAAAGGAATGAATTCCACAAGAAAATACCAAATTAGACTCAAAACCCAAAATTAGCTCAACCCGTCCCCCGGGCTCACGTCTCGAAATCCGACAAAATTTACAAAACTAGAAATCTCATCCACTCACGAGTATAACCATACCAAATTCATCAAAATACAACATCGTTTGGTCCTTCAAATCCTTAAATTACTCTCCCCAAATTGCAAGCCCTAACCCCTCATTTTCACTAATTATACTGATTAAACGACGAACAATCACCATATATACGAGTATTAGGGCTCAAGCAACTTACCTCACTGATAACCCTTGAATCACCCTTCAAACATCACTCTAAAAGCTCCAACAACCGACTTGAAATGGTGGAAATGAACCAAATTCGCGAAGGGTTCTATTTATGGTTTCTGCCCAGGTTTTGCGCACCTTCTGACAAACTTCGCGCTTCTGCGCCACCGCACCTGCGGAAAATCCATCGCAGGTGCGGAACTCACTCAGGAGCCTAGGTTCCGCATCTGCGGTCCAAACCCCCACGCCTGCGAAGGTGCTCCTGCGCATTTCCTTCCCCTTCTGCAAAGCCTGCCCAGCGCCCTCCTTTCCGCATCTGCGCCCCAGAGTCTCGCACCTGCGGGTTCGCAAATGCGGCCAATTCTTCGCACCTCCACATCCTGCGTAGCCTAGCACTGCCCGCTCCTGCGGACTCCTCTTGCGCACCAGCTACCTCGCACTTGTGACTCCTTCCGCAGGTGCAGAAATAGCAGTAACAGCAGCTTCAACTGCATTTTCCAACTTTGACAAATCCGTTAACTACCCGGAATCACCCCGAGGCCCTAGAGACCTCAACCAAAAATACTAACAAGTCATATATCAACATACAAACTTTGTCGAACCTTCGAATCACTTAAAACAACATCCAAATACCAAATTACCCTCGAATTCAAGCCTAAGAACTTCTAAATTTCCAAATTCGGCAACCAATGCCGAAACCAACCAAACCACGTCCGAATGACCTCAAATTTTGAACACACGTCAAAATGACACTACTAACCTACTCCAACTTCCGAAAATCCATTTCGACCCCGATAGCAAATTTTTCACTGCTGACCAAAAATCACCAAATTTTTAATTTCGCCAATTCAAGCCTAATTCTACCATGAACCTCCAAATTACATTCCGGACGCGCTCTCAAGTCGAAAATTACCCAACGAAGCTAATGGAACCGTCATAATTAAATCCCAAGATCGTTTGCACATAAGTCAACATCCGATTGACTTTTCTAACTTAAGCTTCTACTTTAGAGACTAAGTGTCTCAATCCACTCCGAAACCACTCCAGACCCAAACCAATCAACCCAATACAACACAATATGGCTAAATAACACATAAAGAAGCATAAATTGGGGAAAATGGGGCTATGACTCTCGAAACGACCGGCCGGGACGTTGCATCCTGCCCCTCTTAAATAATTGTTCGTCCTCGAACGGGTCTAGAAACATACCTGGAGTCTCGAATAGGCGTGGATATCTGCTCTGCATTATCGGCTCGGTCTCCCAGATGGCCTCCTCCACAGACATACCTCTGCACTGCACCTTTACTGAATCTATATCCTTTGACCTCAACCTTCGAACATGTCGATCCAAAATAGCCACCGGCTCCACCTTATAAGTTATATCACCCTCCAACTGAACCGTTCTGAAATCCAAAACATGGGACAAATCTTTAATATACTTCTGGAGCATGGAAATATGAAATCCTGGGTGGACACTCGACAATCTGTGTGGCAAGGCAAGCTTATAAGCCACCTCCCCAATCCTCTGAAGCACCTCAAAAGGCCCAATGAACCGGTGGCTCAACTTGCCCCTCTTCCCAAACCTCATAACATCCTTCATGGGTGATAGCTTCAACAAAACCTTATCCCCAACCATGAAAGATACATCACAGACCTTCCTATCCGCATAGCTCTTCTACCTAGACTGTGCCGTGCGAAGCCGCTCCTTATTCAATTTCATCTTATCTAATATATCCTAGACCAAGTCTGTACCCAAGAGCTTATCCTCACCCGGCTCAAACCATCCAACCGGAGATCTACACCTCATCCCATATAAGGCCTCGTATAGAGCCATCTGAATACTCGACTAATAACTGTTGTTATATGCAAACTCTGCGAGTGGCAAAAATTGGTCCCATAAACCCCCAAAGTCAATGACACAAGCACACAACATGTTCTCTAATATCTGAATAGTGCGCTCGGACTGCCCGTCCGTCTGAGGGTAAAAAGTTGTGCTCAACTCAACTTGAGTACCCAACTCTCGCTGCACTGCCCTCCAAAACTGCGATGTAAACTGAGTGCCCCTATATGAAATGATGGAAACTGGGACACCATGCAGGCGAACAATCTCTCAGATGTAAATCTCAGCCAACCGCTCTGAAGTGTAAGTAGTACCAACTGGAATGAAGTGCGGGACTTGGTCAGCCGATCCATAATAACCCAAATAGTATCGAACTTCCTCGAAGTCTGTGGGAGCCTAACTACAAAGTCCATGGTGATCCGCTCCCACTTCTACTCTGGGATCTATAATCTCTGAAGCAAGCCACCCGGTCTCTGATGCTCATACTTAACCTGCTGACAACTGAGACACCGAGCTACAAACCCAACTATATCCTTTTTCATCTACCTCCACTAATAGTGCTGCCTCAAATCCTGGTACATCTTTGCGGCACCCGGATGGATGGAATATCGCGAACTGTGGGCCTCCTCAAGAATCAACTCCCCATCTATATTAGGCACACATATCCGGCCATGCATCTTCAACACGCCGTCATCACCAATAGTCACATCCCTAGCATTACCTCTCCGAACCCTGTCCTAAAGAATGAGTAAGTAGGGTCATCATACCGATGCTCCCTGATACGGTCATAAAGAGAAGACCTGGAGACCACGCAAGCCAACACCCGACTCGGCTCTGAAATATCCAACCTCACAAGATAGCCCGCTAAGGCCTAAACATCCAATGCCAAAGGTCTCTCTGCTGCTAGAAAATATGCTAAACTCCCCAAACGCTCTGCCAGGCGACTCAAAGCATCGGCCACCACATTAGCCTTCCCCGGATGGTACAGAATAGTGATATCATAGTCCTTAAGAAGCTCCAACCATCTCCGCTGATGCAAGTTAAGATCCTTCTGCTTAAAAAGGTGTTGCAGACTCCGGAGATCAGTATAGATCTCACAATGAACCCTATACAAATAATGACGCCAAATTTTCAAGGCGTGAACAATGGCTGCTAACTCAAGATCATGGACAAGATAATTCTTCTCATGGGTCTTCTATTGGAGCGAGGCATAGGCAATCACACTACCCTCCTGCATGAAAACACAACCAATGCCTATCTTCGAGGTATCACAATACATGGTGTAAGAACCTGAAGTTGATGGCAGAACTAACATTGGAGCTGTAGTCAAAGCAGCCTTGAGCTTTTGAATGCTCTCCTCACACTAGTCCGACCATCTGAATGGAGCATCCTTTTGGGTCAATTTGGTCAAGGGTGATGCAATAGATGAAAATCCCTCCACAAAGCGACGGTAATAACCCGCCAAACTAAGAAAGCTCCTAATCTCCATGGCTGAGGATGGTCTAGGCTAACTCTACACCACCTATATCTTCTTAGGATCCACCTGAATAACCTCACTGGACACTACGTGCCCTAAGAATGCTACTGAACTGAGCCAAATCTCACACTTGGAGAACTTTGCATACAACTTCTCCTCCCTCAATCTCTGTAATACAATCTTCAAATGTTGAGCGTGCTCCTCTTGACTACGAGAGTACACCAGGATGTCATCAATGAATACAACAATGAATGAGTCCAAATAGGGCTGGAATACACCATTCATCAAATGCATAAACGCTGCTGGGGCATTGATCAGCCCAAAAGACATCACCAAGAACTCATAATGGCCATATCGGGTCCTGAAAGCTGTCTTAAGGATATCCCGATCTCGAATCTTCAGCTGGTGATACTCGGACCTGAAATCAATATTGGAGAACAACCTCGCTCCCTGACGTTGGTAAAATAAATCATCAATACGAGGCAAAGGATACTTGTTCTTGACTGTGACCTTTTTCAACTGCCTGTAATCAATACACATTCTCATGGAACCATATGTTTTCACAAATAAAACTGGTGCACCCCAAAGTGACACACTAGGCCGAATAAACCCTTATCAAGGAGTTCCTGAAGCTGTTCTTTCAATTGTTTCAACTCTGCCGGTGCCATACGATATGGTGGAATAGAAATGGGCTGAGTGCCTGGCACCAAATCAATACCAAAGTCAATATAGTTGTCAAGCGACATACCCGACAGGTCTGCAGGAAACACATCCAGACAATCACGTACCACCTGAACAGAATCAATGGTAGGAGTCTCTGCACTAACATCCCTCACAAAAGCCAAATAAGACAGGCAACCCCTCTCAACCATACGCTGAGCCTTCAAATATGAAACCACCCTACTTGGTACATAATCTACAGAACCTCTCTACTTAACCCTCGGAAATCCCGGCATAGCCAATGTCACGGTCTTTGTGTGACAATCTAGAACAACATAACATGGAGATAACCAATACATACCCAATATCACATCAAAGTCAACTATATTGAGCAACAATAGATCTACTCGGGTATCAAGACCCCTAATAGTCACCACACATGACCGATATATGCGGTCCAAAATAATAGTATCGCCCACAGGAGTAGATACATGTACAGATGAAACTAAAGACTCACGGAGCATATCCAAAACATGGGTGAAATACGAGGAAATATATGAATACGTGGAACCAGGGTCAAATAATACCGAGGCATCTCTGTGAAAAACTGAGATAATACCTATAATCACAGCATCTGAAGCAATAGCATCTGGTCTGGTAGGGATGGCATAGAAACGGGCTTCACCACCCCCTGATTTGCCTCCCCCTCTCGGGCGACCCCTAGCTGACTGGGCTCTGCCCCTAGCTAGTTGAGCTTCACCCCTAGCTAGCTGGGCGGGTGGTGGAGGAACTGGTGCTGGTGCTATTGGCCGGATACTCCACTGTGGAGTCCTACCCAATTTCCTAGTGCAATATCTCATAATGTGACCAAAATCTCCACACTCAAAACAACCCCTCCTCTGACGAAACTGCTACTCCTAATGCCCAAAAGAACTACCTAAGGGTACCTGAGCGGGCGGGGCATGATGATAAATCTACGCTGGTAGTGCACTGAATGATGACTGGCCCTGCTAATGATTGTAAGAACCATGGCCAAAAGATGCACCACGGTGAAATGACCGAGCTGTCTGAGCCTGTCTAAAATGACGACCTCTACCGTTCTGGAACTGACCCCCAAAAGGAGCACCGCTGAATCCACCATGACCATGAGGCCTCTTGGCCTCCCTCTCAACCCTCTCCTGACTGCGAACCACCTTAATCTGACGAGCAATGTCGACAACCTCATCAAAGGTAGTTCCAGACACCCTCTCTCTGGTCATGAGTAACCGTAGCTGAAAAGTGAGACCATCTATAAACCTCATTCTTCTCTCCAGTCTTTGGGAACCAACAGATAGTATGATGGTCCAACTCTGAGAATCGCATCTCATACTGCATCACATATATGTCGCCCTGGCGAAGCTACTCAAACTGTCTGCGTAACTCCTCTCTGCAGGACTGAAGCACGAACTTCTCCAAAAAGATCACGAAGAATTGCTGCCAAGTAAGGGATACTACCCTAACAGGCCTACGCCTCTCGTAAGTCTCCCACCATTTGCGTGCAGCCCCAGAAAATTGAAAAGTAGTGAATGAGACCCCACAAGTCTCCAGAATACCAGTAGTACGGAGTATCCACTGACACCTGTCCAAGAAGTCCTGAGCATCCTCTATCTCTATGCCACTGAAGGGTGGTGGCTGGAGTCACCCAAACCTCTCCAACCTACGCTGATCATCCTTAGGCATAGTAGGAACCACATAATCCTGTGCAGTTGTAACCGGCTGGGCTGGTGGTGCCTCTGGTGTCTGAAGTCCTTGAACAACCTGCTTGGATGTGCGCGCGATGGGAGTTTGAGTGCCTCCCCCGGCATGAGAAGTGGTTGTGGCCGTTGACATAGAGACCGCTTTATCAAGGCCGGTATACGCTTTCAGAATCTGAGCTAGGGCCTCCTAAAGGCCTGAAATCACAATAGGCACAGGTGGTGCCTAAGCTGGTGCATCAACAACTGGAACTTGGTCCTGATCTTGGACAACTGGTGGATCTGCAGGTACTGCCCCAGCTGATGTACGGGTTGCACCTCTACCCCTACCACGGCCTCTACCGTGGCCCTGGCCGGCGGTACTGGTGGCTGGCCCTCCTGACCGGTAGCACGATTTATCACTATCTGTGATAGAATGAAACAACTAATGTTCAGTTACTAGAATCAACAAATTCGCACGATAAAAATTCAAGAATGTGGAATTGTTTCTTAAAGGTTCTGCAGCCTCTCGAAGATAAGTACATACGTCTCTGTACCGATCCACAAGACTCTACTAAACCTACTCATGACTCGTGAGACCTATGTAACCTAGGCTCTGATACTAATCTATCACGACCCAAACTAACCCTGTCGTGATGGCGCCTATCGTGGTACTAGGCAAGCCGACCTTTCCAAGACTCGTTCAAAATTTTAACAGAAATGAATTAAGAGTTTTAAAATTATCTGGAGTTTTTCATAAATACTGGGTAAAAGGCAAATAAAAACATAAGTGCGAAACAAAAAGCCCGACATCGGGGTGTCACTAAGTCGTGAGCATCTAGATAACCAAACTAATACAACTAGTGTCTAAGTATCAATACAAGACAGACAGAAATATATAGAAGGAGAGACAAGGCCCTGCGGATACTGACAGCTACCTCGTAGTCTCTGGTACTCGATCCTCCCGGACTCAACGACCTCCATAATCAAACACACATGGATTTGCACATGAAGTGCATGGTGTAGCATGAGTACAACTAATTCAGCAAGTAACAGAAATAAATAAGGAACTGAGAAGCAGTGACGAGCTATACGGTACATTTCATTTTTAAAAGTTTTTAGTAAAGAGTGAGGTAGTTGAGTCCTGCCTTTCTTCGTACCATGATGGGACGAGCCATGTAGGGTTGTTTTCTAAGATAGCTAGTGGGAATGTTATGGCTTACTATTTCCCTTTTCAGTGCATGTCCTATTTACTAGCTATCGCTTTTGCTTTGCATCTTTCTTCTAGATTTCATGGTGTTCCTATTTTTCTTATGACTGTTGTGGTGATACTAATATTTACTAATATTGTCTCCCTTTGCTTTTCATCTTTCTTCTGAATTTTATTTCATGGTGTTCCTATTTTTCTTATGACTGTTGTGGTGATACTAATATTTACTAATATTGTCTCCCTTTGCTTTTCATCTTTCTTCTGAATTTTATTTCATGGTGTTCCTATTTACTTATCCTATGATTGTTGTTGTGATACTAATATTGTCTCCTTTTTGTCCTTTGTTTTAGCCGATGGTCTTTTGGAAACAGCCTCTCTACTCCTTCGGGGTAGGGGTAAGGTTTGCATACACACTACCCTCCCCAGACTCAATTAGTGAGATTTTACTGGGTTGTTGTTGTTGTTGTTGTTCAGTAAATAGTGAACATGCTTTCACATCCTGTGGTATAAATCAAAACAGTTCGCGTCCATGTAAAACACATATGGATCTTCGAGAAATTTCACACCAACAACAGGTAACAACTAAGGGCAACAATAAATAAAGCAGGTACAACCTCTCAAGGCAGCAGCCACTCAACCCATCTCAATCTCACACTCTCGGCTTTGATCCCTCAATATCATTCTCAATAGTTACCTGCGCTCACTAGGGGTGTTTAGACTCATGACGGGCTCCTACAGCCCAAGCGATATAAGCACGCACAACTCACATCCTGCACGAACAACCCACGTGCTATAATATCATATCTGGATCCGCATGCACAACTCACGTGCTGCACGGACAACTCACGTGCCATAGTATAACCATAAGGATCTGCACGGACAAGTTACGTGCTCCACGGACAACTCACGTGCCATAGAACAATACCTCACAACCAGGCCTTCGGCCTTACTCAGTCATGAACCTCTCTAGTCTCATAGCTCTCAATAAAGAAAGGGAAAGCAATCCAAATCAAAGTGTTACAGTATATCATAAGGAAACAACAAATAACAGAAACTGAGGTAAACATGTACAGGAAACACTATGACTGAGTATAACTACCATGAGCAGGAATATAGCCTAAGCATGATTTATAACATGAAAGGCAGTCAAGTTCAAGTAAAACATGAATGCATATAAACATAAATAAAGGCTATTAGACTTCACAGTCTCCCGGGACGGACCGAGTGTAAATCCTTCACGGCATACATCCACACGCCCGTCACCTAGCATGGGTGCTACCTCCAAACAGTCACATTATACCAAACTCCGAGTTTCATACCCTCAACACAAGATTTAAAACTGTTACTTACCTCAACAACGTAGAACTCCCACTCCGGAATGTTGTTGCCCCTCAATTCAGTCACCAAATGCTCCGAATCTATTCACAGTCAGTACAATGCTATCCCTTTATGCTTAAGGATGAATTCCACAAGGAAAATACCAAATTAGACTCAAAACCCGCAATTGGCTCAACCCGGCCTCCGGGCCCACGTCTTAAAATTCGACAAAATTTACAAAACTAGAAAGCTCATCCACTCACGAGTCTAAGCATACCTTATTCATCAAAATCCGACATCGTTTGGTCCTTCAAACCCTTAAATTACTCTCTACATATTCCAAACCCTAACCCCTCATTTTCACTAATTATAATAATTAAACAACGGGTAATCACCATATATACGAGTATTAGGGCTGAAGCAACTTACCTCACTAATAGCACTTGAATCACCCTTCAAACATAACTCCAAAATCTCCAAAAACCGACTTGAAAATGGTGGAAATGAACCAAATTTGCAAAGGGTTCTATTTATGGTTTCTGCCTAGGTTTTTCGCACAGGCGGACAAACTTCACGCTTCTGCGCCACCATACCTACGGAAAATACATTGCAGGTGCGGAACTCACTCAGTAGTCCAGGTTCCGCATCTGCGGCCCAAAACCCCGCGCCTGCGAAGGCGATCCTGCGCATTTCCTTCCACTTCTGCGAAGCCTGCCCGGCGCCCTCCTTTCCGCATCTGCGCCCCAGGTCTCACACCTGTGGGCTCGCAGATGCAACCAATTCTTCGCACTTGCGCATCTTGCATAGCCTAGCGCTGCCCGCTCTTGTATACTCCCCTTGCACAACAGCGACCTCGCACCTGCGACTCCTCTTTCTGCAGGTGCGGAAATAGAAGTAGCAGTAGCTTCGACTGCATTTTTCAACTTCGACAAATCTGTTAAACATCCGGAATCACCCTGAAGCCCTCGGGACTTCAGCCAAAAATACAAACAAGTCATATATCAACATACAAACTTAGTCGAACCTTCGAATCACTTAAACCAACATCCAAACACCAAATTACCCTCGAATTCAAGCCTAAAAACTTCTAAATTTTTAAATTCGGCAACCGATGCCGAAACCACCCAAACCAGGTCCGAATGACCTCAAATTTTGCACACATGACACAAATGATACTACAAACCTACTCCAACTTCCACAATTCCATTCCGACCCCGATATCAAATTTTTCATTGCCGACCAAAAATCGCCAAATTTTTAATTTCGCCAATTCAAGCCTAATTCTACCACAAACCTCCAAATTATATTCCGGACGCGCTCCTAAGTCCAAAATCACCTAACGAAGCTAATGGAACCATTAGAATTAAATTTTGAGATCGTTTGCACATAAGTCAACATCCAGTTGACTTCTCCAACTTAAGCTTCTACTTTAGAGACTGTCTCAATCCACTCCGAAACTACTCCAGACCCGTACCAACCAACCCGACATAACATAATACGGCTAAATAACACATAAAAAAGCAGAAATGAGAAAAAACTAGGCTATAGCTCTCAAAACGACCGGATGGGTCGTTACAAGTAATTTCATTTAAAAATGGTTGG